>JAECUM010003651.1:0-62081 GCA_016617855.1 Megalonaias nervosa | reverse complement strand
AATGAATATCAGAATTTTCAGTTTGCTCAAACTAACAGGAAAACTTCTGAATCTGTCAAATACATTAAAATCTGGATAACAAGTTAAAAGATAAAAATAAGCATATACCAAAAATATGCATGGACCCTTCAGTACTCTGAAGCTAAAATAATCACATTATACTGAGTTAAATATAAAAGAAAACACACGTCCATACTCACATACTAGAGGAGTACATCTGCAAACAATGACCCTGATCTGCAAATGCATAATGTGCTGACGGATCAGAGCCTATGTTGTTTGCTTTGCAGATTGCTCCTAAAAAGCTGCATCAACCTAGATCTGTCACATTATGCAATGGAAGAACATGGTGTTTGTGCAGTTTGTAGTTGAACTTGACATGTAAACGTGTTTATACAAAAAAAAAAAAATGTCTTTATGTAATGACCATGCAATAGTAATCAAATGATTCATTCACTATCATTCTGTTGTGACATTAATCAAGTGATTAGTTCTATCAATCTGTTGTGAAGTAATAAAATGATAAGTTTTACTATCAGTTTGTTGTGCTATTTTCAAGTGATTAGGTTTTTTTGCTCTTTGCTTTTTTAAATTTTTCATATCATTCATTTCTTTAATTAGCCACCTGTCGTGTTTATACATTGCTGAAAGCTTAATCAATTAACTTTACAGATATATGTTGCAAGGAACAGTTTAAAGTCAATAAATGCATTAAAAAATAAGTGCATAAGACCTGCACTTTTATAAAATAAAAAATGTTTGTATTATCCATATTTTAGACTTTAGAGAATTCACCAGATATCAGACTTCAGTTCCTGCATTTTACGTCTGATTTGTTTTATGGGGTTTAATGCCATTTTTCAGCACAAGGTGGCCCATATATCTGGTGGAGCTACCCAGGAAAGAACCACTGACCCATGGGAAGTTAATGGTAAGCTTTCTCACATACCCACGTTGGTTGAGCTGGGACTCCAACTTGTACAAAGAGAGGTGAGTTGTGTGAGTGATTTGTAAAGGCAAGTGCCTTAGACCACTCAGCCACCCAGTGAACTTTCCTATATTTTAAGGATTACAAAAAATTAAATTTTACAGAATTTAAAATCTTTACCTTTTTATCTTGTAGAATTTTTATTGATATTTATTTGGAAGGCTTTAACTTAAAAATATTTTTAAAAATTCATTAACTTTATATTTAAGAACTCTTAATCGGAATCAGGTTGCCAGTATGTGCTTAACCCAATACAGACATACATACTGGACTTCAGTTGCAGAACGGACAGTGTCACAAAGGCACTAAATAAAGTACTATGTCACTGAAACAAATGTATGAAACACATTTAAATTTCATTGTTAATAAGTTAAAAAATTAGGCAAACATCTTGTTATCTTCAAAATGACAATCATCATCTAAATGAAAATGTATATATGTACTCGGTCCATTCTAGAACTGACAATTCAGGAGGAGAATTCTCTCGCTTTTCTTCACAAAATGTTGAGAATGTTCTACATATATAAAGGATTTATTTAATTACCCAGTAATAATGACAGGGCTTACAAATGTGATGTGTGGTTTTCACACAAATTCAGGCCCGTTTTTGAGAAAAAAGCATGAATTCCGTGACCTAGGACAAACCATATATGTACTTTTCTTTTATAAAAAATGCAAAATAATGGCATCAGAGCAAAAACAGTTATAAATTGGATATAGAATATCCAAACTTTAATTTCTTTGGAAGTTTAAAATATGTGTATTAACATACATGTATGTCCAATTAACATACCAGATTACATTATGTAGATTTCCCAAAACACAAAAGGTAGTAAAATAAATTGCATCCTGGGAAAAAACTCTTCACACTTTAAAAATGGATGGTCAAAAATATTCTCCCCAAAGGCAATCTACTAAGTAGCAGGTAACCAAATACCAAGGGAGATAACTAATTCTCCACATGCCAAGCTATTACACAGCAGAATGCCAAATATCAAGGGAGATAACTAAATTATTTACTGGAGGAATTCTGCTTTTATTGTCACTCATCAAAAGAAATTTAAGACTTACATTTCCTCAGTATGTTGAACAATTGACTGGACTGGTAGCAACACAAGCGAGAATTTAAATTAACAAGATAAATATTCAGTTTTGGCCATCAAATTTTAAGACACCATTTATATCTGCTACTTGGGCATTCCCACAAATTTGTTTTGAAAATTAACACAATTTCTTTTTTCATTTTGTGGAATATCAGAGTTATCTGACATGACCATACATTATGTCTTATGAAATCTCTCAAAGAAAATGATATTCTTCAAGTACTTGAGATGAGGCATTAAAACCAATTTTCAATACAGTATGGTTATGAACCATTTTTGTAAAAATAATAAAATACATGTCTGAACTAAATAGCCTCTTCCTAGCATCTTCTTTAATATCATTTGCAAATTTTATTAGCGTATCACTATCTTTATTGAAGCTTTTCTTCAGCCAGACCTTTTCAAATCTTGTTCATGTGTTTATGAGTTGATTAAAGTTCTTCTGATAGATGATGAACAGTTGGTTTTTTGCAGGAATAAAATGAGTGACCTTGACCTTGAATAAGATAGAATACAAAAGCAAAATAACTAATATATAATTCAACTCCAGTCTATTCTGTTTTAGATCATTTAAAAGGATGAATTGAGGAAATTTAACATGGTACAGTATCTTGAATCACTATTGTTAAATATAACCTTAAAAAGCAAGTGTTTTTTCAACAATTATACAATACTAGTGTTAAATATCACCTAAAAAAGCAATAGATTTGTTGATAATTATAGCATTTAGACTAAAATGTAACAGTTATTACACAAGGCATGAGAATCTAGTGCAAGATAATTATACATCATGATATTCTAAAATTTACAATGTCATCATTTCATTGGCAAGAAGCTAGAAGCATACACACAGGTCAAAATATAAATACAGAAACATTATTGCATGTAGTGTGTGCAATTTCTCAGTACCATACATACAGGTCAAAATATAAATACAGAAACATTATTGCATGTAGTGTGTGCAATTTCTCAGTACCATATATTACCTGCTTATAAATATGGTTTTCGTGCAAACACCATGGTCCCAAATCTACCATCTCACAATGCACCAGAAGATCAGGGTCTATGCAGTTTATCAGGAGTAGTCAGAAAAACAAACACAGACCCTGATCTGCTGGCATATACTGCTATGGCAGATCAAGGTCTATATCATTTGCAGTTGGACTCTATTTGTAAGAGAGTATACAAGGTATCCTTCCAACTATAAAATCTCCATTTCATGGCATTTCGTTACCTGTGAATCTCAGATTCTAAACAAATGAAATATGATTCTATGACCTCGCACATAATGTCTGGGCAAAAGTCATGTAAAACTATTTTTTTTACTGTCAATGCTGGTAACTCTGATTTGACAAAAGAATATTAACATATGCTACTGTCTGAGTGCAAACTTTAAAAGCATGAGGAAAGAATGTCAGATATTGTAAACTGTTTCCGATTTTTTATCACTTACAAAGATGTGAAAATAAAAACAGCATTAAAAGGGCTTCTATTTTTCTGGAAAACATTCTCAGTACTAGAACTTATGTACCAGTGTCATATTTCTTCTAATCTGTGGACATTCAGCGAATCTATGTGTTGTGTTTTATCCCAGTACACTCTGCACATGATCTACCTCATTTCTATTTATTTTATGATTTTTTTCTGTTCCTACAGATTTCCATTTATACCAGATAAATTTCCAAAGACCTACCTGAAATAAATGGATATCCAGGTACACAGGGTCCAATAATGTGAAGTGGGATATTTTTCTCCAATAACTTTGTGGTCTCCCCAAGGAATTTTATTTTATTCAAATAATTTTGACTAGAACAGTTTTCCCAGTTAAACTGCAACAGTGGGTCCACTGTCAATCATTGCTTAGAAATCCTATTTCCACAATATGCATATATGTTCTCCTATTAAAGTGGTGTTCAAAATTAATGTACACCCCATGCTGCTATTTATAAAGTTCATGATCTAAGCTTGTGGAAGAAGCCCCTGTCCAGTCAAAGATCACATATTAACATATTAATTATTCATCATGATATATTACTAAAAACTTTAACACTGAACAATGCAAATATTGTTATTACAATCAAAACATATCAACATTATGATATCTCACAATGAAGTCAATTATCTCAAAAACTGTTTTCCTTTTTTCTGCATTTCCATCTTTGGACTTTTCTTTCCTTCAACTCACTTTGTCATTTGAATGTTATTTGTTGAATCACTGAAGATACAAGTTTTTAGGGGTCATGAAAATATAACTCCTATTTAATACAATTTCCATTTCCTTATTCTCAATAAGCAATTTGAAAAATAGTACATAATTAGAAAAGGAATCTTGTTTTGTTTGAGTTAACACATTTGTCAGATAAGCAAGCAAAATGTAAGAATACAATTAATAGATGGGAGATTTGTATATTTTCTTTTTCTTCTTTATAATGAGGATAAACATAAACTTCTTACCATTCTGTATGAGACCCTTAAGGACCAACTAATTTAAATATTTACAAACATATACTTCCTTCACTTTAAACTACACCACAATACATATACATATATATTTATATACATACACAAGAGAAATAAATAGGCAATTGGGCAACTTTGGTGAAGCAGAAACAAGATTAACCTGAAATCAAAGGATGATTACCTAACAAATCACACTTCCCTGCAAAATGTGTGGAAGGGGGATTGGAGTGGGGAATGTGATCAAAATTCTCCTTAAATGCCTGAGGGAAAATTACATCTTCCTTTTCCATCCTTGACCTACACACGTGTTGAATGAAACTGGATCTGGAAATACAATTTTACCCAACATGATAAGCAATCCTGCTCATACCTTCTTCATATTCCTTATCAACATGGATAGATAATTTTCCAGGTGGAATGCAATGTGGAAAATCTTTACCCGACCTCATATGTGACCTTTATGCTGACCCTGACACTTCAACTGCAAGAACAGAGCACACAAAGTAGCAAAATCTCCCCAATTCCATCATCATTTGAGCATTCTTTCACAATAATCATGATAAACATTAATTGCAACACATTTACATTGAGCAGAGGCTAAAATTAAGTGCCCTGAATGCAGGATGCTTTGCACAGATCAATCTAGCTTATGTCTACAGCTTATGTAGTCAGATTTAAATCTAAAAAATTTTTAAAAAAAGTTAAAACTGTTATTGTTTTACAAACATTATATTCATTTTATTTATGAAAGGTAAATAAATTCTATATCATAGTTTAATCAAGGATTATATCACCACTTTTTGTTCATCTTGATTAATCTTATAAGTAGTAGTGGACTTGTTTTATTTGTTCACACTGGAATCATTGTGCAAGTTATCTGATGTACACAGTTCAAATGAAGTGTACTGACATTACCATAGCCATCTCAACAACTGTCCTCTAAACACTAGTGTGTTTTAACATCATTTAAAGTTCACCCTGAACATTTCAGTTTAAACATAACTTTTTATAATCATTGAAATTTTCAATGGGTGTTGTGCTGTTTGAAAGTTACTCTGCATTCATTTTAGGTCATTTTGACTTTGAATTTCATTTGTCTTTCAGTAAATTAAAGAAAATACTCCTTTATTTTGCACTTGTGTTGGACAAGAAAATGCCACCTTCAGGATTAGAATTTAGCATCATACACTAGGCAAATCTCTAAGGCTTTGACATGTGTCTAACGCATAAGTCTGCTGCTGCGAATGAAATTTTCTCATCTTTCACTGATTCAGTTGTCTATCACTTTCATGACCTACAGTCAATCGAACCCACAGAAAAAATGGAAAATGCTCTGCCATTTTATTTGCATACCTAATTCTTTAAAATTGACATGTTTTACAACTGAAAAATAATTACATTTATCTAAGCAAGATATACAGCAAAACTTTTATGAAAATTTGATAAAAAATGATGAAGTTATATACACTTGAAATTGTATTCATTTATAGAAATTCTTTTTTACTGGCCTAAGTTGGTTAATCAAGCTTTAACTGGCCTCCTGACAATGCAAATGTTCACACCTACAGTTTTTGCATAAATTCCCATTCGTTTGTACCACCCTTACCGATTTCTGTAATGAAAATCTTTAATGTGATAAAAAATGCCCAGACCTAAGTCATTTCATTCATTGTTTATAATTTATAACCTTACTGTGACCAGGGTGACTCTGAAACTGTCATCGTCTGTGCATTTCATGCTTAACGGAGTTTCCATTCTAACATGACACATTATTGTGTACACTATAGATGAGTCTATTTTCCTCAGACAGCAGATAGGTCATCCTATTCAGCAATGCCGGATAATTCTGTAAACTACCATAAAGTTGAGAATTAGATCCCTTTGCACACATGTACATACAAATTACACCATTTTTTAAAACAAGAAAGGTAAATTTGTAGTTGTCATTCTTTTCCTTTCCTTGATTCGACACTATAACTATTGGAACCAGATGACGTAGTTTTTGCCTTCTATGTACATACATGTGTAGTTGAGCATCCACCTCTTCAATGAAAATGGACCGGTCCTGGAACTGGAAATGACCGGCGAGCAGGGTCTTCCTTTACACTGAAAACTTCGGTTTGGTATGAAACACACAGAAGATAATGGTGTTAGAGTCCCCCTGGTGACAATCAGGTTTGAAATTATAAATCAATGAATGAAATGACTAAGTTTTGTGCATTTTTTTAAATCACATTTATACTTTTTGTTTTTTAAATCAGTTGTGGGGTACAAACAAATGGGAAGTTTATTCAGACTATAGCTGCTTATCAAATCTGTTAGCATTCAACTGACATACTGCCTAAGCAGAAATAATCACATCCCACTAATTAGCATAGCACATCATAAACAAGACTCCCTTGATGGGACTTATGCTCTACTGGGCAAAAGGAATGTCCCGGAATTCAAGATTAGACCATTTCCTCCTTTTATCTGTTTAGTTTTGAGACCATCTCTGATATTCTTCTGCAATAAAAAAGTTTCAAATTAACTACTGTGGTGCACATATTGGATGTCACCTTAGCACCATTTGCAATGAGGACAAAGATGACATCATCAGAAGTGTTTAGGCAAAAACCCCATTCCATAAAGATCATCCACTCTGCAGGGAGTAGTATCAACAAAATTTTTAACACATTCATTGTGTCAGCCATAATGGATGCATGAATAGCAACAATTTCACTTGGGAACAACCAGACATCATAATAAGTCTTTTCAGTGAAAACGTTATGTTGATATGACCATCCATGTAGGAGGAATAGAGACGACAATATTTTCAACATAAGACTTTTCATTCAGGAGTAGCAATATCAAATTTTCAAGATGGTTGCTGTGGTGGCCACAATGGAGTCAGATCAGCACCATTTACATTTAAGACTGACCAGACATCATAAAAATTCTTTTAGTGAAAACCTCATGCTGATATAACCATCTATTCAAGAGGATTAGTGATAACAATATTTTCAAGATATCTGCCATGTGGTGGCCAAATTTGGATTTCAGATTGGCATCATTTTCATTTTACAACAACTGGACATCAAAAGAAGTCTTCTGGTAAAATTCCCATGTTAATATAACCTTCAGTTCAGGTAGAGATTTTTGAGATGGCTGACATGGTAGCCACACTGAATGTCTGATCAGCACCATTTTAACTTAGGACCAACCAGATATAAAAAAATCTTTTAATTAAAGTGCTATATTGATATGACCATCCATGTCAGACAAGTAGCCATAACACGTCTTTCAAGATGGCTGCCATGGTGATCAAATTGAATCTCATTATCAGCACCATTTTCATTTAAAACCAAATATATCTCATAAGAAGTCTTTATTGAAAACCCCATGTATATACGATCATCCATTCAGGAGTAGCAATAAAAATATTTAAAGCCTGCTGCTGTGGTGGCTATAGATCCACATTATTTTCATTTAGGACCAACTAGACATCATAAGAAATCTTTAGCTGAAATCCCATGTTGATATGACACTGATACAGGATAAGTAGTGATAACAAGATCTTCAAGAAGGCCACTGTGGTGGCCATGCTGGGCTTCAGATTGGCACCATTTTCACCTATGATGTACTAAACATCATAAGAAGCTGTGTAGTGAAAACTCAATGTTGATATGACCATCCATGAAGGAGAAGTAGTGACAACAAGATTGTCAGTATAAAGTGGCACAGTTTTCATTTAGCACCCACTAGACATTGCAAGAAGTATTTTAGTAAAACCCCATACTGATATGACCATCAATGTAGGATGAGTAGCAGTAAGATTTCCAAGATGGCCAATCTGGTAGCCATAATGGATGTCAGATTGGCATCATTTTCACTTAGAATATCTAAACATCACTGGATGTCTTTAAATAAAATTCAATGTTGATAAGGTCATCATTGTAGTAGGAGTAGCAATAACAAGATTTTCAAGATGGCTACCATGGCAGCCATACTGGATACTCTAGTAGCGCCATTTTCATTTAGGACACACTAGACCATGTGATATGTGTGTGTAAAGTTTCATGGCAATCCTCCTCCAAGTAGTTCAGAAGGGGTAGCGACAACAAACTTGTGCTAATGGACAACAGACAGACAACAAACCATCCCATATGCTTTTCTGGTCTATGACAGACCCAGCAGAGCTAAACAATTTTGAAATATTTTATGTTGTTTCACACCCCATGTGAATTAGTGTTAATATTTGCATGCATATTAAAAATTTCATGCATGAAAAATGTTCAAAATATTATATGAATTTGTATATGATATAAAGTGGCAGTTAAATAGGTTACAGACATTAGACCTGAAGCTTCCAGTGTGCCTGTAAATCATCTATGTTCACACCTTTGCCAGTGATAATACTGGTTGGCAGTCTATAGATATTGGCATGTATGAGGATTTTAGTGACATATGGTGATGCATGAATTGAAATTTGTGTCATGCTATAGTTAATTGAAAGATGCCAACCATCAGAAAAAAAAAATGAACTTACACAGGAACAGTATGATGGAGAGGGAGAGGGAGCCCTGTATACAGAAACTGCTTTGAATTTGCTCAAATTGGAAATAATGTGTTTTTTCCTTTAAGTGACAAATCTGTAACATTTCATCATTTTTGATACATTTGGAAAGGATATTCCTACCCATATGAGTATGGGTGTAGCTTGGAGCAAACATTAGAAAGGTCAATTTCTCTAACCTATTTTTAACTGATTACTGCTTGAAAATATGATATAAAAGTGAGATCTATAAAAGAGTCTAAAATCAATACGAATAATTTGTTACATTTACATGGCCTCTGCATACATAATCATAAGAAAGTATCAATGTTTATATTTTTCTTAATTGATTCAATCATGTAAGCTACAACAAATGAACTCATGTAAGCTACAACAAATCAACTCTGCTGTAATGGAGAAACCATTAAAGGAATACCATGTACAGTTGTTTATAAGTCAGGCTAAACTGAAAGCATAAAGACTCTGGTCTGCTGCCACATAATGCACTGGCAGATCAAGTTCTACATACTACTGGCTAGTCCCAGTTGGATCTGACTCATAAGCAAGAACATGTGGTAAGTCAATGTAGTGCAACTTGTTTAAATGGGGAGACCTTTTTCCACACGTTGATGCCTGGGAATTATTTAAAACTAACATGGGTATTATTTATATTAGCATATATACCACTTTTAACTCCTAATTTCTTAAATGTGTCACACAGAAAAATGTTAGATATAATATAATGAGGTCACTGAGAAAAGTTAGATGGGAGTTAATTTAAGTTGGTAATTTTGTGTCAAACGTTAGATAAGGTAATGTAATTTGGTAACAGTATCAAAAATAATTACACATGAACAAACTAAATAGCAGGATAAAAGACAAACCCAGAACCTCTATTTTTTAAAAAGATGCTCCAACTACCTGAGCTGAACTCTGAACCCATTCTAAAATTGTGACTGAACATGATTTTTTTTCTAAATATACATATTATATTGTCAACAAAGGTAAACTTAAAAATAACCATATACTATTTATACTGTCATGTGACTATTACATATCAGTAATGCTGTGCTATATAAATCACTTGACTAGTATATTATTTTAATATTTAACTGTAACCATAACAACTATGCTATGATAACATTTACATGGATAAACTTGGATGTAATGTACATTGCTGTCAGTTATTATTCACCTTAGATTCACATCATGATAATCTATTTCTGGGTTTACACAGCAATGAAAATAAATATGCTATAACACAAATTTATGCTTCTGTGTCATCCCCCTCATGTCCTTTGAGACGTAAACGAGCAAAGTCTTCAAAAATGAAATCATCATCCTTGCTGTAGATTACATCATCACTGGAAAGAAAAAATTTAAAATTAATAAATCATTACAATATTTTGCAAAACAATTAAGAGAAAAATGAAAGGATCATAAAATGATTATATTCTAATTGCTTGTTTTGAAAATCATGTCCTGACTTAAAAGGAAATAATGGCAATAATGAGAAATAAGGTTTTGGTTTGGTACTTGATAGTGCAGTAACACAGGCTGGTTATTTAGTGCTAACATGACTGTAGGTGTGTAGAATATATGGCAAAGTGGTAAAAAATTTGAGTTATTAAGTTAAGGTTTGATTAAATTTAAGATAATTTTATCATTTTATGATTCAATATATATACCTGTATTGAAAATTCACTGGAATCAATATTTTCATATACTAGGATGAGAATGTTAAACATAAAACATAACTTTTTGCTTATTATTACCCATGTACTTAAGCAATTCATAGTAATAGCTTTATTTTACTATAGGAAAACCCTTACTAACTGAGGGTCCAAAATAAGCTTACATTTATTAATTTTAAACTGCTATTAAAGCAAAGGACAGGTAAGAATAATGAGCAACACTTTATCTATTGAAATTAGGATTTTGTTATAATGGTATAAACAAAAGTTTGCAGTTGACATCTGTGACAATATTTAGTTTGTGTTATATCATGCTGAGGAAACATGAACTAAACGAATTTGCCATGGATACACAGAGGCAGCCATCCCAGGCTTGTATTGAACTCATCACCCTCGAAATATGGGTCCGATGCTCTGATAATTTAAGCGTCCATCGCCTCTTTGACAATATTCAGAATCATACTTTTTATCCTTAAGGTAAAAGGGAGAAAAAAAAAGACTTAAAAATTACAAATTCATTACAGAGTGAAAGAAACTTTTATATAAATGCATAAAAGTCACATAGTACCATATATACTCGCTTATATATTGTGTTCAAATTTAAACAAAGATCCTAATCTGCTGTAGCATAATGTGCCTACAGATCAGGGTCTGTGTTCTTTGTTCTACTGATTACTCCTAACAAGTTGCACAGACCCAGATCTGCCAGTGTATTATGCAATAGCAGATCTAGGTCTGTGCAGTTTGCAGTTGGGCTTGTCTTATAAAGCAAGTATATATCGCATGTATTGACTCTACTACAGACCAAAAAGTGAAATCCTAAAACAAAGTGTAAAATATTAGAAAAATTAAATGGCATGAAAATCATTTCATCTACATATCAGTACAAAGATATATACCTGTTTTTAACACCTACCCCAAGTTGGTTTGCTTAACATATAATTGCTTACAAATCTAGTCAAATACACCGATCTGCTGTTGCATAATATGCCAGCAGATCAGGGTCTATGTTGTTGGTTCTACTAATTACCCCAAACTGCATAGAGCCAGATCTGCCAGCACATTATGCAATTTCAGAACTGAGTGTATGTAGTTTGAAGCTGGATCCAACTTAGAAGTGAGTGCATATGGTAATTGTGCATAAAAGGTTTTCATAAAAGAATGTTAATCATGAAATATTGTTAAATAAGTGTAAAAAAAACCCAGACAAATTGACAGAGGACCATAAAAATCTAATCAGGTCATCTACATATGAATATGAAGCACTCACTCACCATTTTGCTCTATAATATAACATGGCTCCTAAAATACAACATGTTCTGGTTCTAAGACCCTATATGTTCCAAGACACTGCCCCTGTTCTGAAGCCCTATAATATAATATGGCTCATGTCCGAAGGCCATATAATACAACATGGATATGTTCTAAGGCCCTGTATCTTCTAAGGCCAAATAATATACCACTGCTCCTGTTCTATGGCCATATATTACAACATGACTCCTCTTGTAATATAAAATGGCTCTTGTTATAAGGTCCTATATTATAACATGGCTCTAGTTCTAGGGCCCTATAATATAACATGATTCCTGTTCTAGGGCTCTATATTATAATATGGATCCTGTTCTGGGGCTTGATATTATAAAATGGCTCCTGTTCAAAGGCCATAATACAACTTATTTCCTGTTCTAAGGTCTTACATGTTTTAAGATCCAATAATATAACACTGCTCCTGTTCTAAGGCCATATATTAAAACACAGTTCCTGTTCTTAGACCCAATAATATAACACTGCTCTTGTCCTAAGGCCCTATAATATAACATGACTCCTGTTATAAACATGGCTCACATTCTAAGGCCCTATATTATAAATTGGCTCCTGTTCAAAAGCCAGTATGATCATCGATCCACAGTAGGATTATACGGATAATGTACATGTACTTCATTATATGGCACTATACTCCATGACTCCCATGGACCACATTATAATAAGAAAGTTTTTTATGTACCAAATTTCACTGTCTCTCTTGAGTGATTCATGCTTTATTTGTTCATACTTAATTGTACAAAATGGTTTTTGTCTCAAAGTCCAAATCCATGAAGCTCATAAATGGGAAAAAAGGGGAAAATTGCTACAAGTGCTTCAAAATCCAATTAGGACATCCACATAGGAATATACCTACTAAATGTCACTTGTCTACCTAAAGCAGTTTTTATCTAATCATGAAAACAAGGTTTTTGACAAAACATTCTAAATCACAAAAGTTCAACCATTACCTTTGGCTTTTAGACCCGAAAGTCTATGGGCTTCTTTGTTATTCTATGTGCAAGCCATCCAAAAAGTACATGCATGGTGTAAAACCCATTTTTCTAAGTCACAATGACCCTGACCTTTGACCCACAACTCATAAAGACCTCTTCAATATCTTAAGTACAAGCCATCCACAACGTTTGGTTAAGGTACACGGTCTGAAAGTAAATTATTTATGCAAACTCTATTTTTGTTCTTCCAGTCACAGTAACCTTGACAACAAGATCAACAGGTTTCTTGTGAAGGCACATGGTTGAGAAGTCAGATTTGTATGCAGAAAATATATTTCAATTTGTAGCCACTGTGGCCTTGACCTTTGATCTTTTGATCCCCAAATTAAGTCTTCTTCCTTACCCCAAGTGCAAGCCATCTACAAAATGTGGTCTATGTCTGCTATTGTGTGGGAAACATTTTTCTTAATTAAGTCCATGACCTTGCCCTTTGACCCCCAAATTAACAGGCTTCTTCCTCAATCCCAAGTGCAATCAATCCACATAATCAGGTAATGGTAGATGGTGAAGACCTGAAGTTACTGAACATACATGAAATAGGAAACATGCATATGGATGGACATGTGAAAGCCTTAACGCATTAACTCTACCTCCTGATGTGAGAAGTGAAAATGGGTAAAAAACAAAAGCTGCTGTAATGACTTGACAATCAAATCAGGTCTTCTGCAAATGGATACAATATGCCTATTAAATTTAATTTGCCCACAATGAGTATTTTTTTCTTTTGTATTTATCTTGATAACAAACTTCTGAGGACAGATATATGGACAGATGTACTGACAGATGGATTAACTGGACCATATCAAGATGCCCCCCTGCTGCAAACAGCGGAACATAAAAAAAATGGAATTTAAATGAAATCTAAATAATACTGTGAAGAACTGAAATACAAGCTGTAAAGAAAAGAATATAATCTTTTATCCACATGTAAGTCAAGTCCAACTGCAAACTGTATAGACCCAGATCTTCCGTCACATAATGTGCCAGCAGATCATGGTAAATGTTGTTTGTTAGGAGTATTCAGTAGGATAAACAAAACAGACCTTGATATGCCTCCACATTATGCGATGGCATATCAGGGTCTATGTTTGCAATTGGACTGGAGTTAAAACCGAGTATATATGGTAACATTATAAATAGGACACCAAAGTGACAGTAGTGATCGTACTTTAGATATGTGATCCATAATATATATATATATATATATATATATATATATATATATATATATATATATATATATATAGTGGCAACATCATGGTTCAAAATACATACATGATAAATACAATTTAAAGCATTCAAATGTTATACAAATGAAATTTGCCTGTTAGATATTCTATTTAATGCAAAATCAAAACAGGTTTTGTTTCCATCAGTTTCATCCCTGTCAATCATGCCATTTACCATATTTACTAGTACATGTATAGAACATTCACCCAACTGTAAGCAACATAAAGTCAAATCATGCAAAGACAGACCAGGGTCTACACTATTTATATGAAACCTTAATTAGAATTAACAAATCAGACCCTGATCTACCCCTGCTGATCACTTCTAACCCTAATTAGAATGCAAAAAATAGTCATCAATCTGCCTACTCTAATTGCTGGAAACTAATCATATAAACAAAGTAGTCCCTGATCTGCCTATGTTGATCCTTTGACACTCTAATTGGAATCGATTATGCAGTTCCCAATTTGCTTGAAACCTAAATTGGATTGAAGAAAGTACTGGTAGTCCATGATTTTCCCATGCTGTCAACTTGCAACCTAATAAGAATGAACAATGTAGTCCCTGATCTGCTGATGCATTATGGGATGACTGATATGGATATTTCCCTTCTTAGCTGGCTGTATATTATAAACAAGGAAACAAATGTGTTTTACTTTGGAAAAGACAAAAACTACTCTCTTGTCAGGCAAATTTCATACAGTATCCACACATAATGAATATTAACATTTTAGTCTCAGTACTCCATCAACCATATAATACATTACACCAACAGTTTCTAACCATGGGGATGATTTATCATATACTCTCACACACAGAGGGTCTGCACCAGTTACTGCACCAAACCAGTACCATAAAAGAGTTAATTCTATGGAGTAGTCACAAGATGAAAACTGTACCACATGACTCCTAGTTCAAGATACACTGCACAGTCATGTGTAAAAATTAATCATGGAGTACTGTCTATACTCACTTATAAGTACAGTCTTTAAAGACCCAACTCTATTACTACATAATAATGCACCAGAAGATAAGGGTCTATGTTGTCCACGGCTGGTCTTGACTTATAAGTGAGTATATACATTACCTGGTTCCATGTGACAATTAGTGTGGATCCTCTATACATACAGCTGTACAAAGCATAGACCTAACAGGCCATTACATATTGAAACAGCAGATTCAGGTCTGTACAAGTCAAATATTAAGACTGATATCTGCGAAAGCATTATACAATATTAATACATAATATGACAAGTTCTGATTGGCTAATTACATCACATGACAAATTCTGATTGGCTAATTACAACACATGACAAGTTCCAATTGGCTAATTACAAGGTGTTGTGTTAGGATACCAAGTATGGAAACGATTGTTATGCCCGTTTCATTTGACACTACTAACACATACTGACGTTATATATTGTCATATGATGCCATGCTATCATAACTTTTTTTTCTTAGGAACTATCCTTCTACTACTATATCTGGTGGAGCATACAGCCTTTCATTTCAGTTGGTTACTGTAATCTCACCAGACAAAACTGAAGCAGAACAGTTCCCTCAAGAGAAGGTAATCATAGAAAAGGATACCTGTATCTATGCTGGTTACAGTTGCATGATTCAAACACAAAGATAAATGTTATTGCAACCAATTAAAAAATAGACCTCTATATTAAATGGTTGTTGGATTAAAGAGACAAGACTAAATGTTATATCTTTGGTGCCAGCTGAAGCCTATTTTGTGACCACTGTAAATCAACTATATTTTGCAGGAGGATTTACATTTGCAGACATTATGCAAGTACTGTCAGTACTTGCTTATAAGTCAAGTCAAACTGCAAACAACAAGGATCCTGATCTACCATATCATAATGTGCTGGCAGATCAGGGTCTATCTTGTTTGTTCTACTAATTACTCACAATAAACTGCAATGAACCAGATCTGCCAGCACATTATGCAACAGCAGATCTGTGTCTCAGCAGTTAGCAGCTGGACTCGTATTATAAATGAGTATATACAGTAGTCTCAATTGCAAATTCAAATCTGATGCAAAATCAACTGAAGGAGAATTTTAAAGCATATATAGTTCCATATGAGTAAAGAAAAACTGGTGTATTGTGAATAAATCCACATACTTCAATTTGTAAAACAAACTTTTTGCAAAACAGAAGAGATTTACAGTGTTAAGATGCAAATTGCAAGAAGACTTGCTGCTGTGTGTACCTCAATTACTTATTTTTTCTTCCTCCAGATTATAAATAGAAAAATGTAAATGTTTTACAAAACCTGTGCTGCCTAGTAATGGATAAAACATTTAAATTGTCTTCAATGTTGCATGGAATTAATACATTAAAAACCCCTGGAAAATCAAAGTACTATTTTCTAATTTAGGCACCATTCTCCAAAGTGTAATCCAGAACTAATCATTGTTAATTCAATATTGGAAAATTCAGTGTGACTCTAATTTCCAAGGTCAAGGTCATTTGTCCTACCCTGCATAATAGACCCTTGGGATTAGGTTCCAAATCTTTTACAAAAAAGATTACAAATAGTCCAATCTTTATTTTAATATCTATCAATTTATTGCTGAAAATAAAAATGAAAACTTTTTTAACGTAATTTTGTGAACTTGGTCATATGTAAATAGCAAAGGAAGTCTTGATAATTTTTACATATAGGCTATAAAAGGCTTGACATGTATCCAATAGGTGAAAACATTTGGTTTACTCAGGTCTTATCCTTTCATCTTGCCTTATAGGTGTATAATTTCATCATCACAGAATATCTCAAATAAATCTTGGATATTTTGGGAATACATTTCAACATGTTATTGGTTATCCATATTTAGCTTTGAAAACAAAAATAGCAGGCTAAAATGATTTTCTTCACTATCAAAGACAAAGTTTAAAAGTCAATCGCCTACTTGAATGAGTCAGATAGCGTTGTTTAATTAGTTGAATGCTAGTGATGACATCAGTTCAAAATTGTCAATTCTGCAGCACAGGACATGCAAATTTCAACCTGGAAATTGAGTTACACCAAATTTTCTATGCTGGATTTGTTCATGTAGAAATACTGCCTTTGCAGCCATTCTACTATGGTGGACAGATGATTAGCATTCCTTCTTTTAGGCATGGTATGATTTGCAAAAATAGTTAAATGGCATCTAAAAAATTGATGAATATTTATACTGAACCCACACCAACTTGGAAACTTCACTGCCAACCTTGCCTTATTATTATTATTATTATTATATATATATATATATATATATATATATATATATATCTCTTTTCCCATTTTTGCCTCATATATTCTGACATTTTACTACAGTGATATAATTTCCATGGACTGTGATATATTACTGTCCAGGGAAAACAGTGAAAGCCACAGAAAGTCAATATTCACACAGAATAAATTTAATGAGGCTCTGAAGGGAAATGAAGCAATCCACAGGAAAATGGAGCAATTAACACATTTGTAATGAGAACAAGTTAAACATTTAAATCCTTTATCTAATTTATAGTTGTGTGTCAGAAAGAAAAGAAAAACTAGCGATTTAATACCACCCCTATATGTTTTTGTAATGTATTTCCTAAGTCAGGTGACTTGCCATGTTAGGCTACAGTTTGTTGAATAGTACAGTGGTATGTGTGCACAGTGATACCATTTTCTAGGGCAGGTATTATGAAAACAATGAAGGGAACTGGATGTGGGAAAGGGGGGATCTGGCTCTGGACATAAGAATTGCTGTACTTCAAAAACACACATGAATGAAGCAGATTGTTCCAATGAATCAAAATGAACAAAATTTATGAATACCAGATGTCTGCCTCTTAGTATTCAATCTGTTGGGTTTTTTAAATCAATAAGACAGGTAAGATAAGTCTGCCATCGATCCGGTGACATCAAAGGGTGAGAGAATGTATACATGTGTGTGTGTGTGTGTGTGTGTGTGTGATAAGGAATGAAAAGCAAAATCACAAACAAGTTAAAAGGAGCTCGACATTTTATACTGTCAATCACAATTATTAATCTGCCTCTTAGTATTCAATCTGTTGGGTTTTTTAAATCAATAAGACAGGTAAGATAAGTCTGCCGTCGATCCAGTGACATCAAAGGGTGAGAGAATGTATACATATGTGTGTGTGTGTGTGTGTGTGTGTGTGTGTGTGTGTGTGTGTGTGTGTGTGTGTGTGTGTGTGTGTGTGTGTGTGTGTGTGTGTGTGTGATAAAGAATGAAAAGCAAAATCACAAACAAGTTAAAAGGAGCTCGACATTTTATACCGTCAATCACAATTATTAATCTGTATTATGTATGTAACAGGAATATAACATTCATCCAAGATATATGGGTATATAACATTACAGTCTGCATATCTGCCATATTCACAGACAGTGTTAGGGCTCAGAGAGTGTGTTTTTACATCCCAAGGGTGGTGTCAGTGTGCATGACCTAAAAAGCAACGTTATCCAGCTTTGTGAACAAGTTATTTCTTCATATAAACCTACATAAAATTACTGGAAATTCAATTTATATAACAAAGAAAATAACATCTCCATTTTCTCTCAATCATATAATACACTTACAAACCCCAAATGGTTGGTAGACTAGCACTATCCAATATCATCACTATACCATGCTCATGTGCCCAAAATCACATACCAGTAAACAACCACATAGCTATTAAATAAAACAATATACCAAGCTTCTGTCTTTAAAAACCACTGGAGAGTGGAACATTTTCTTTATTAGTTGCAGTCTCTGTTGCTCCCAACAGTTCAGTTGGAAAGGGGGGGGGGGGTAAATACAAATGTCATTTTGTGTTCACCTTGACACTCATTTTAGACTGTTGTTCAATGGACACTGGTATGTTCAAATTTCCAGGTTTCCTGAAGATCTTGCTGGATTCTTCCCTGCACCAAAAATGATCTTTCTGTATCTGCATTGTGAGAGTCTCAAACAAGCTGGATAGTGCTGTTGCTATGTCAATGGATGTCGTACACTCTAGAATGACTAATGTTTATATGGTGTTGGTAGTATGCAAAAATATAAAAGCTTCCCTTTGCTGCTGCACTTCACAAAGTCAAACTCTCTTTGGGAGTTATGAAATTTAGTTTTGCGGGATTTGCTAATTTTGCAGATGGCTCATCTTTTCATAAATCATGGCTGCATTTCATCATTTTGCCTTAATAATGAACCACACTATTCTGACTACAAAAATAATCGTATTCTGCATTTTATATATGGAGTAAAATCGTATCTCAAAGAAATGCTGCCACTGTAAAATTGTAAAGTCAAATGAAAAGTCACTGCAGTATCAGTCCCAAACACACGCTTTTTGTATCACAATCCTTTAGAATATCATCTGGTTCAAAAACCTCGAATTCCTCTTCTGTGTGTGGGGGATGGGGTGG
This sequence comes from Megalonaias nervosa, assembly GCA_016617855.1. NCBI lineage: Eukaryota > Metazoa > Mollusca > Bivalvia > Unionida > Unionidae > Megalonaias > Megalonaias nervosa. The sequence continues at coordinate 42,335 of JAECUM010003651.1, read as the reverse complement.
GGGTGGCTGGGTGGGGATTGGGCACTAGGACATCTCTCAATGCTTTACTGTATCCTAACTTCTAACTTTGTAATTGGCTAATGAAATTCATAACATACGTTGATAACTTCAGTATTTTATTGCCCAGACTTGCAAAGTAAAGAAAATTATCACTGGATGACATAACATCATTCACAATAAATCATCATACTGCACATTGTGACATCATTGATTTTAACATTACATCAATGACTTTAACATTATATCAATGATTCTAACATTACATCAATGACTTTAACATTATATCAATGATTTTAACATTACATCAATGACTTCAACATTATATCAATGATTTTAACATTACATCAATGACTTTAACATTACATCATGACTTATTTTTTATGGCCTTTTACAGCTGAAAAATAGCAACAAGTTGAAAACAATTAGAGCTCATTGTTTTGGTGAATATAACATTTTATGTACACATAAATTCACCATAACAACCTCCATTTTGCACTGATCAATACCAGATTTACTGGTTCATAAAATTTCATATCCACCTCAATAAATGTCAGTAACTGTGCAATAGGGAGTGACATTGTCTAGCAGTGCAGTCTTCAATTTCAGTGAGGAAAAGGTCAAATGTACCAAAAAGGACTCTAGACAGAAGCAATGATTCTGTTTACCCAGACAGTAATACAGTTTCATTTCAATCAAGAAAAAGTGTAAGTGTCCCATGTGACTCTAAGACATCAGACTGGCTGGTAGAAAATCATTCATTTCAAAAGTAAGGAAGCAGACCGTGTTCTGAGGAACATTGCATGACCATCTAGACTGAGCAATATTTTACTGCTGGATTCAAATTAAAGCATTTCCTAAAATTGGAGATTTTGTATACAGATATCCACTTGTGAGTTCAAAAATGCCTATTTACAGTCAATCAAAGCACATATGGAAGGTGATGAAGAACTTTCATGAATACAACATTAACTATCAATTCTTGTGCAAACTGGCTTTGATTATATCAAAGGTATCAAATTTTCTTTCTCATATAAATTGAAATTTTTGTAATATCATTAGGATTAAAATATATTTATAAATAATGAATTTTCCATAAGGGTGTCTTGCCTTATCTCTGAGAAAATTGTGTAGATTTTCTAAAATGTAGGAATTATACAATTTTTTCTCTCAAGAATTATAACATTTCTATGTGTTAAAATTTAAAACTAGAAGGCAAATTTGCGGACTTTCCACTATCTCTACCTCTTACAAAAATACTGATAATATATAAAGAATCCATAAGCAAGACAATAATATAAAATCTCAATATATGAAGAGATTTAGAGCATTTTAGTAAAAGTGTGGCTGCATATTTATGGAGAAATTACATTTTGCTTTCTCTGTACTAATATTTAAAAATATATACATCCCATAGTTTCTGACTTTATCGGAAATCATAAATATCAGTAAAAATCCAATTTTGAACAAGGAAAGAAAGCCAATAAAATATATTTAATTGACAAATATGTCCCAACTCCTGTAAAAGAAAATAAATTTCAAGATCATAAATGACTATACCACCTTCCATGTGATCAGAGGCAGAACTTTAAGCTAGTTTCTGCACTTAGAGTCTGGAAAATAATTTAAAATTTCATAACAAGAGTCCCAAAAAGGGGTTTTTGTTCTTCTGCCTGAAACACTTTCCAGGAATTCAAGATATAGTACATGCACTGTAGATTACGGAAAGTAGATGTTCCCATGGTGGATCTTAATACTTTTATGCTGTTTTCGTTGTCAACTGAAAGTAGTGGTCATCAAGGTTTGTCCATATCATGGCTCATAGTGGATGTATTAAGTTTTATTGCCCCAATTAGAATGTCACAGCAATATAATTACGAAATAGTGGACATCCACTACATCGTGTAGAACTTACCTGTCAGCTCAGCTACAGTACATAGTACAGAATGATCTTTTTAACTTGAATACAATGCTGTTTAATATTTAAAGATTCACCCACTAAAATGCAATCAAATACACAAAAGGAAAAAAGAAATCACACATAAATATTAGAGGGTTTCATACCGTTATTAAAAAATGCAGAAAATACTGTGGTTGATTTTTTCCACCCCACCCCCCTTTAAACTGTTTCCTTAACATGTTCCCACACAATGAAATATACACAGCATTATCTAAGATACAACCTCTACTAGTCCAGCCTCTGTTTAATACTAGTGACCCAAACATACTTGTCCATACAGCACATTTTCTAAGGAAATAGACACATGTTAACTTTCACTGTGGACCTACTGCTTTTATGTGGACTCTACGAAGCAATTCATGCTGCAATCTAAACCCAACAGCTTAAAAAATATATGCCAGATTGCTGGTTTGGTCATCTGGCGAGTTTATTATTACCAAATGAATGGGAGAAAGCAATAAAAAATCACCTAACTATTTTTGGTAGGAGATAAACTTCAATGTATTATTTTCATTTAATCCTGATACAATCTGGTATAGTACATTCTTTTAATCCTCATGATAAATACTGCAAAACTGTTTCTGAATTTCAAGTGAATATTGTTTATCAGTTTAGTTAATAATTTGTTACACTCTGACCCAATTATACTTTTTAAGAAGTTTAAGTGAATGCAAATACAACATTTTGTTGCAAATGAACATCGATCAAATGGGTATTGATACTGGGTTTAGTAATTGGGCCAACAATGTGAAATTACTTAAATTATGTCCATAATTGCCAAAACTGCACTGAATCATTGGGAACCAAACTTAAGCTTGAAGTCACATGAACAAACTGTAGACAAGTTGAATTAAAAGCAATATTACTCAAAGTTTAAACACCTGAAGATATACACAACAGAGAAAAATGGGTGGCCAGTTAGAATATGCAACAGGGGAAAAATGTGTCTTTTTGCCATACTGTAGAAGCGGTCGATTTCTCCTGGACATCAATTAATATCATCATCTTTTCCAATTCAAATGGAATACCTACTATTATTCAAACTTAATTATAAAATTGGTATCTGCATTAGATATGATTATATTTACTGTATAATAAATGGCCTTTAATTTTTTTACATTGGTTTGGTTTTAGCTTTATCTAAGTGGAATTTCTTCTTGTTCATACTTCCCCCTCTCCATATTTAATTTGTACAGCATCATACATAAGCTGATCAAATCAGATCTATCAATTATGCCTTGTATATTGCTCGAATTTGCTGAGCCACATGTTTTCCAAGGTTATAAAAGCTATCTCTAATTACACTGATTGCTATTAATACCTGCCTTCATATTTTTAATGGCTGTAAACTGGTATCCCTGCTGGAACTTTTTTCACTACTCTGAACTGGAGTTTAAAGAGATTTTGACTTCCTAGGCTGTAAATCCCAATTATATCCCGTTTATTTTGAACCATTCATATTATTTCTTAGGTCACTGCCAATACTGTCAGTGTGTTCAGTTTGATTATTGCAGTAATGCTCACTCATCTGAGTTTCAATATATTAAATTTCTTAAGCTTTAAGTTTGCATTTGTTAATTATGACCAGATTCGACTACAGATATTAAGAAAATAGCAAGTATATAACCCAATTAATTATATAAATTCTTCTTAAATACAGAATGAATTGCTAAATATAAATTTACTTACATACTTACCCTGAATAAAGAGAATAATCAAATTGTTATTTCTAACTTTGTCACCAGACAAATTCCAAAATGAAGATAATTGCAGCACATTTCAAAAATGCATACTCACTAATTAACAATGATTGTTTCCGAGTTAGAAATAAAAGCTATGGGTAATGTTGACTGAAAGTTAATTGGCATAATCTCTCTCATTTCTGCATATAATAAACACATTTTATGACAAAGAAAGATGGATTTTGGTAAACTTAAAGCCTGTAGTGTCATATAAGTTTTGAAAACATGTCATAACTTTGTGCTGCTGTGACAGACTTGCATTATATGCACTGCATTGAAAGATTAATGGAGAAAATAAATATTTTACAGTTTGTTTTATATATCACTAGAAACCAATTTTATGCAAAAATATATCTTAACCTCATTGCATTTCAAAGTCCATATTAAAAGTCCAACATTTTTTACTTTCATTCAGAAGTTAATATGTTTCTGAAACATTGTTGGTAAAAAAAGATAACATTGGATATCAACACTTTCATGTCTGGCCATTCTTATTTTTCACTCTTTTTATTCACATTTTTTGGGCCCTTGCATTATAGGAAATTATCCTAGCCTAAGCGGCTTCCTTAAACAGAAGCACTTTAAGTTTTCATAACAATTCCCTTGACATGCTTGAATTCAGATTTAAGTAATTTAACTTCCACTCTACCAGAGGTGGCATGTGATAGGATTTAGCTTTAAAGACAACATTTGCTGTGATTTTTAGAAAATAAAATATTAATAATTTTAGATGTGAATCAGGACCAATACAACTTCTTGTTACATTTAAATGCTTGGTCCCTAAATTGGAAAAGTAAATATATACATGTTTTGCTTTATATACCATTAAGTGCCAGTTTTACACAATAATATCAGTACTTAATGGCAATAAATTTCTATGTCCAAATTAGCTTTACAAAAGCTATTATCTTCTTAGTTTTATAGCATTTGGTTTTGTGACAACAAGAAACATTTTCATTCAACAGTGTTTATTTTGAAACATCAAAGCATGACACTGACCAGTTGCTGACAGGAACTGTCCCAATTTAAGTCATTTAGTCTATTTGCTTATTATGCAATACTGGAAATATAAAAGATAGATATATCAAGTATATTTATTGATTTATATAAATCTAGAGACCAGTGTAACGTGAAAATATGAGAACCTAACATCAAAATACGTTACTTAGTCCAAATCCATTTTTCACAAATGTCATTTAAGTTTAAAGGTGTGTAGTTTTTGTAACATTTTCATTCAACTATTAATGTGCATTTTGAAATATTGAAGCTCAACAGCAGGAAGCTACCTTAACAGATGAAACAGCTAACTTCCAATGAAAGACCGTCACTCATTGGCCAGTGCCTGGTGATGCATGTAGATTGTAAAAAAATGTGACTACAGATGGTAACTTTTTTAAAACTGAAATCATTTTGTTCATACCATGAATGGTCACTGCTGACAGAGTACAACAGTCAATACAGACTACACAATTCCATGAATTAAAAAATTGTCATACTCTCTTATAAACAATGTTTTGTATCAAAGTTTAAGGGTTAAGGTACAGAAGAATCTCTTCATAGCATAACTTGTGTATTTTTTTTTTTTTTACTTTTAATATATGATGCCATGTTTTTCTTGCAGAATAAACTTTGGAAAGGATTATGACATACATGTCACAATGTTTCATTGTTCTTCATCATATATCATAACATGTATGGTAAAAATGGTGTTTGTTTGTAATTTCTTTTCAAGTTTTATTTGTATCGCTGCTTTCAAAAATTTCTTCACACTAGGTCTTGGAAACAGAGTGGAAATAAAAGGGTAACTATGACAAATTAATAACCAGTTCACAAAGCACTTTCATGAAACATCATTTTTTGTGAAAGATCACCAAAGTTATCACTTGATGCAGAACGGTACATAAATTTCCACATCTGTATATGCTAACAGATACATGTGCATATGTAATCAATCAACAGGAATTTACACTATAAAAGTGCAATTTTTCTGATGTATGCTCTGTCAAGGAAACGGGTGAGAAGATATCCAAGAAATTTTATGTTAGGGGCATTGATTGATGTTATGGGATTAACGCCATTTTTCAGCATATGATTGACTATACACGGCAGCCAGTATATCTGGTGGAGGATGAACCCAGGAAAAACCAGGAAAGAACCATCGACCTAAAGGATGCTTCTGGCAGATTTTCTCACCTACCCATGTTATTGAAAATCCCATGTCAACAGGACTTTTTCAGTTCAGGAGGAACAGAGATAAGAAGATTTTCAGCATGGCCACTGTAACAGCCATACTGAACATCAGATTGGCGCCAATGTCATTTAGGACCAACTAGATATCATTAAAAATCTTTTAGTGAAAACAAAACCATCCATTTTGGAGAAGCAGCAATAACAAGATTTTTAAGATGGCCACTGTGGTAGTAAAAAGTAGCCCCTTTTTTAATTAGTACTAATGAATGTACAATGGCAGATCTGGGTCTGTGTGGTTTGCAGTTTGGCTTGGTTTATAAGTGAGTTTATATGGTACTCCTCATTACTAGAGTCAACCAGAAGCAACTAGGTTTCAGCATTTCCTGGAAGTTGACCTGTGATGGACTGACATCCAGTTCTGACAGTACCGTCACAGAGGAAACTCAGATAAGATTTAGGTTTACATACATGCCAACCCCAAGTGGAATATTTGCTAATGGCAAAAAAGAATAATCCGATCATAAAAATTGTGATCTATACATTACATGTAATAACTGCAATACACTGTATGAAAAATGTCCATTTCTTTTTGCTACTAACCTGGATCTGCAGTAGGTCAAAATACTTGGTAAAAATGGGAAAAATCCATGTGGATTAGAACCAGAATACAAACACAAAACATAATGTTAACTTTAACTAATCTAAAAGTCTAACTTTAGCCAAATGATTACGAAGTCCACAAATTCTGTGATGAGCATGACAATGTCCTCAACCTCATATTGTTAATTTCAAATTTATATAGCAGTGTTGATTTGTTCTTTCTCTGATCAGACATGTTCTTTTAAGTTTCAACGGACCCATCTGCACAAAGAATTTTCATCCACAAGTCAAACCGTAGGAGCCTGTTTCTCTTAACATATGGCACCATTTTCTTTAAAAGTACAGACTGGTCTACTAACCAACTTGATTATCAGTCTGCTGATAAAGTCCTTAGTGTGTGGATGAGCTTCAGGTTTGCTTTCTCTATTCTATACCTGTTGTGTATGTGATTGAACAGTTAAAACATTCTCAAATATGAAAGACAGTTAACCAGACTACTTTATAGTCACACAAGCTTAGTAACCACAGACATTATTGCACAGTAAACTGAACCAAGTCTAACTCAATAGTGGGCAGCCCTCTGGAAATTCATCAACAATGCACAAGTAATGCTGGTGGCAGGAAAGTGGAATTTGAGAATATCCTCATCAATAGCCTCAGAAGACTACAACCATAACATAACATATATACTGGTTTATAAGTCAAGTCAAACTGCAAAGAACTAAGACCCTGATCTGCCATAGCATAATGTGCTTTCAAATTAGGGTCTATGTTATTTGTTCTACTGATTACTCCTAACAAACTGCACAGATCCAGATCTGCCGGCTCATTATGTGACAGCAGTTCTGGGCACGTGCAGTATGCAGTTGGTCTTGTCTTATAAATGAGTAAAGATGGTATATTTTGCATATATCATATAGTCATAAAAAGGCTGAACAACCACTCTGGTTCAAAATCCACCCAACAGAAATTCCAAGAACTTAACCTTCAGTAACAAATAGACCTCATTAATAAAGCCACACTATTTAAAGAAATATTTTTCTTAAGTTCCCCGAGTGGTCTTATTATGGATGCTTCACTGCATATAACCCTGAATGTCCACATACTGTATGTAATCGCTTACAAGTGAAACTGCAAACAACAACAATCCTGATCTGCTGCAGCATAATGCGCCTGCAGATCAGGGTCTATGTTGTTTCTTCTACTGACTACTCCTAACAAACTGCATTGACCCAGATCTGCTTGCACATTATGGATTGGCAGAGATTGGTCTGTGCAGTTTGCAGCTGGACTCATCTTATATGCGAGTACATAAGGTAGCAGTCTGCACATCTATCTATTGTTTCTCAATCTCTAAACATATTGATCAAAGAATACATACTTAGTGTCCAGCTGTATGAGGTTAGTGTCCACAGGGATGTCCCCTCCCTCCACCTGGGTAGTGCTGACTGGTCGTGTTGGGGGTGGGGTCTCTGGGGGTTTTGGATGGGTAAGTGTAAATGGTAACTCTACTGCAAGGTCCCTGAAATGGCAAACAGATCATTTTAGAGATTACAAACTACAGTGAAGCATTCACTGAATTCAAATTTTAACATAAATTTTTATTAACTGTGTGTCATTTTCTAACAACTTCTGTTCAGTACTTTTGAAAGGTAAGGTTATGGTCATCAAACATCTTTAATACCATAGGCCACATGGATCAAAGATGAAAAATGTAGTTTGTGGGTGATAATATACATATATATATATATATAGAGAGAGAGAGAGAGAGAGAGAGAGAGAGAGAGAGAGAGAGAGAGAGAGAGAGAGAGAGAGAGAGAGAGAGAGAGAGAATGAGTAATTAAACTAAAAGTTCAGGAAAAAAAACTTTTTTTATGGGTACAGGCAACACAAAAATTACCCATGGGCCTTAGCTAAACCACTCTGGGCTAGGTGATTGAAGAAGTTGGTACAGTTTTCCCTCAATACAATGCATTTCATGACAGCCATAGAGTGTATTTCCTCATAGTTCGACTGCCTTATAATGATGTATGTGATACAGTATTCCCTCATTATAGTGCATTCCATGACAGCCATAGAGTATATTATCTTACAGCGAGACTGTTTTATAATGAAGTACATCATACACATAATTTCACTACCACTCAATGAAACAGAATCCATGACCATTAACTGCCTCAGAACAGAAACCAAGTTAATAAGAACCATTAAGGAAGAGAATGCAGTGCTATTAAATTTTTTTCTATGCAATGCACCCCCAATTGCCAACAGCACAGATCCATATTTACCTTTACATACCATGCTGACAAATCATTGTCTATCGAGTTTGCTTGAAAAAAGGAACTATTAAAAAAACCTATAAATGTACATCTAGATCCATCAGTAAGCAAGTATTTATGGAATAGCCCCTTGAGATGAATCTATATCTGTCAGTGAGTGAGTGTTTATGGAATAGTCCTTTGAAGAGATTAATCTAGATTCATCATTGAGTGTTTATGGAATGGCCCCTTGTAGAGATGAATCTAGATCTGTCAGTAAGCAAATGTTTATGGAATAGCCCCTTGAGGATATGAATTGAGATCTGTCAGTAAGCAAGAGTTTATGGAATAGACAATTGAAGATATGAATTGAGACCTGTCAGTAAGCAAGTGTTTATGGAATAGACAATTGAAGAGATGAATCTAGATTTATCAGTAAGCGAGTATTTATGGAACAGACCCTTGAAATGAATCTAGATCTATCAGTAAGCAAGTGTTTATGGAAGAGCCCCTTGAAGAGATGAAGTGAAAATACAATTTTACAAGATTGTGGAGATAAATAAGTCTACTCTTCTAACAAAGCAGGAACACATTTTCTTGTCACTGTACAAATGCACACCAAGTTTTATGATAAGATCTAAAACAGTCCTGGAGATATTAAACAGACAAGAGTGTGATGGATCATCTGTCATGACAATATCTAAATTCGTCCTGGAGATATTAAACAGACAAGGGTGTGATGGATCATCTGTCATGACAATATCTAAATTCGTCCTGGAGATATTAAACAGACAAGAGTGTGATGGATCATCTGTCATGACAATATCTAAATTCGTCCTGGAGATATTAAGCAGACAAGAATGTGATGGATAGTCAGACACAATTTGTAATAAAAATGTGGATAACTTCTACAATACTTACCAGAAAGGCTGTATTATTATTATTTTTTTTACAGAACATAATGTTTAGTCATAATACAAAAGCATTCCAAGTTTCATTATGATATCTCAGAGGGTTGACAATATATTAAGTAAGCAATTACTACATTGTCAAAGGCCAGTCATCTGTCCTAGTTTTAATGAAAAAAATACAGATAAATTTCATGACTATTCATCTCCATGTCTTATTTAAAATACAAATCAAACTCTTCTACATTCATAAGGTTTATTTATTCATTTAATTAAATAAAAAAGACTTTTGAACATGGTTTGGTGCTGCAAATTGCAGAATAAAGGCTCTATTCGGAAACTTCATATTCCAAATTTGACAGGAGCACAGACTTGCTCCATGAAGAAATTTCAACAGACTATGAATTTCTGTTTAAAAAATTTATGTTCAAAATATCATTTTGGAAAAATACTGAATGGTACCTAAAATATAAAAATTGTCAACTTTTAATGTCAATATAGCAATGGCATTTGGTTGCAAAGTTTCTACCTCAGTCCTCATTGAGCAAAAAAACCAGTCCTACATCCTTTTCTATTCCTAGCAGTGTTGCACTGTTAAAATTCAAAAGAAAGAACAAATTATAGTTTTTAAACAATCTTTTACATTTTTTTTTATTTCTTTCTTTCATTATCCTTTTTACATTTTAGCTTGTCTTGTGTGCATGACTTTTTTTTTTTTTTAAGAGATGCATGTTCAGTCTGGAAACAAGTAAACATATTAAGAGGGGTTTATATAAGGAATCATTTTATTATTTAATTTGCTGAAGGTTGCCATAATAAGAAGGTATTAAAGCATATGTGCTGTTGCTTACTAATAAAGTACAACAAAAGGATTTAATGTTTTATAATACATTCTATTGCAAACCAAATGTGTGGGAAATTAAGAACATGTGGTTGACTCGATTTGTTTTGCGTTTCTTCACATGTACTTAAATACAAATCCATCCAGAAATTAAACTAGTTATTGAAAAAAAAGAAAATCCAGCCAGAACCAGTCTACTAGGGATTGGAACTGTTCCACCAATGCAAAATAGACTAATTAAGAATTGTTAAACAACAGCTAACATGTGCATACAATAAACTGTAAATTGATTACCATAATTTGTAGAGTTGAAAGCCAATGGCAGGATGCATTTTGAGGCGCCACAACTACCGGTAATAACTGGCAAAGGTGGCCATGCTGGCATTTGAATCCCTGACTAAAAATTGGCTGACCTCTGGTGGAGGGGAGACAAAAAGTTGAGACTAATCAAAAAATGATTTTGGCAGGCACATTTTTGAAAAAGTTTTTGACTTTATAACAGGAAAGATTATGGACAGCTACTATGTATTTATGGTCAGTTCATCTGTTCGTGTCAAAATGTTGAAATGTGCAATTCCTCCCAACTCTAAGAAGCCACTGGTTAAGATATACAGTAGAACCTGTCTTGAAAGACCACCTCTTGTGCCCAAAAAATATGGTTTCTGAAGACAAGTGGTCTCTCATAACAGGTCACATTGCTATATAATCAATAAATTTGTGCATTGAGAATATGGTCCCTCAAGACAGGTGGTCTCACATAGCAGTGGTCTGTCAAGACTTGTTTACTGTATTACAAAAAGTCCAGCATTACTTGGCAATCGGAGTTTAAGTGGTTTAAGTGCGTGAAGGCGACTAGCATAGGTCTTGAGTTTGCACTGTGTGTTTCATGCAAAGTAGATTTTAAGACAGTACATGGTGGAATAAATTATATCACAGGCATATGCAGACTTCACTGCATAGGAGCAGATCCACTCTGAAGGCCTTGTTTAAGACGGGATCAAAAATGAATAAACCAGCATTTGCAAAGTCTGTTTGCAAATTTTGTAACAGGGCACAGTTTAACAGCAAATATAGTTTCATTCAAGTGGTTTTCAAGATAGTAATTGCTGGAAAAACTGATATCACCAGGCATATGCAGACTTAACTGTGTAGGGGCAATGATTCTTCTGTAACACGCATACCCACTTTGAAGGTCTTGTTTGAGAATGGATCAAAAATGGATACAGTGGCACTTGTATAGGCTTTCTTTGTAAATTTTGTGACAGCACAATTTGCCATTTCTCACTGCAGATTGTTTTATTAAACTGGTTAAAATCTTGTTTCCTGACATTTAGATTGCACAGAAATTGTTATGTCAGTATAAAAAGACAATACACATTATCACTCAGGCCCTCCTTTGGGACAGGAAAGATGCGTGTCCAGACTGAGAATACCAATTTTGACAAAAAATGCACCTATTTTGTTTTCAATTTCCTTAAAACATGCAAAATTGATGTCAGTAAAAATTATACTGGTATTGTGAAGCCAATCTACTGATCAAAATTTTTAAATCTACTGATCTGATGGCCTCATTATTTCATGTGCAGTTACGTGTGTGATCCCCATTACAAAATATGTTATACCACGATTGAATAAACACAGCATGAAATAGATTCAATTCACCTGCCATTGTTCTTCCTCAATTAGTGATTTATTTATACTATTGATTAATGTTTTCTGTTTGTTGTCAAGGTAATGCATAAAATTAATCAATGCTTGCCTGCTTGGCAGATGAGTAATTGACATGTTCAAGTAATTACTTTACCTTGATGTATGGGACATAAACCATCTAACTACAATCTCTGTTGCTTAACTATGACAAACTATGGCAAAGTATGACAGATTTTTCTATTTCTATTAATTATTACCATTATTCAAACCATATCTGAGAAATGAACTCTAAATTTTATAACCTGAAATCTTAAAATATATTTGTTTTGCTGAATTCTAATGACTGCCCATCTTTTTAACTTTGTTTTGACAACATTTCAAAATAATATTTACAATCTGGATGTAGCATATGAAAAGCAATATTTTATGGAGATTCTATCACACCTAAACACAATATCAGACATTATACAATTATTGACTTTCAAAAACGTTGATTCAAAACTTTATCAACCCTCGAAAAACAGCTGCAGGTTGAAGTGAAGAAAACGTAACATTTCTGGGGTTGACAAATCTGTGTATCAACTGAAATCAAGTTAGCAGCAAAAATCATCCAACATCATGACAATATTAGCCTGGTTAACAAGTCTGATTATGATCGGGTCAGAAATATAGTCTTTTAAATATCTTCATGAAATAAGCCTTTTTACTAAGTTTGATCAATTGGATTAGAAACAGTCTTTAGAGTGGTAACAAGCTCGGCAAATTATATACAAGAGAACATATCGATTGTGCTGATCCTGTACAATATCAAAGTTGTGCAAGATCCTGATCACATGATCCTCCAATCAAAATCTGAAAAAATTACTTCCAAATGGTAACAAGCTCAGCCAATCAAATGCATGACCTGGTAATCAAACTTGTCCAATATCTTAATGGCATAATTATATATTCCAAGAGTTCGACTCATCAAAATCAGAAATATCACTTCCAGAGTGGTAACACCATCTGCCAATTACTTAACATGTTTGGATCTCACTCACTACTGAACCCATCCAAGATTTTGATGATATAAGCCTGTATTTCAAGATTAATAAAAAAGCCTGTATTTCAAGTTTAATCGAAAAGCCCATATTTCAAGTTTAATCACAATGCCCATATGTGAAGTTAAAAAAAAACAAAACATATTTCAAGTTTAATAATAAAAGTACATATTTCAAGTTTAATAAAAAAAAGCCCATATTTCAAGTTTAATAATAAACGTCCATATTTCAAGTTTAATAAAAAAAGCCCATATTTCAAGTTTAATAAAAAGCCCGTAATCACGTGGATCTTGCTCATTATCAAGCTTGTCTGAGATCTTATTCATATAAGCAAACATTCCAAGTCTGATCCAAACTAGATTGGAAATGTGGCAGTCAGAATTGTAATAAGGTCTGTCAATCACGTGCAAGATCACTTCATTATTATCTTCATGACTGTAAGTCTTGGGACAGGAAAAAAAGATGATTATTTTTTGTGTTCCAAAGCTTATATGCACACAAAAAATATAAATTTAAGTGCCTCAACATTCAGAGACACAAAAATGTTCAGACAAAATTGGCAAAGGTCACCATATGTCATACAGCAGTGACCAGCTCTCGTTCAATTACCATGTTAATAAGCTGTTATAACTACTATAATGGCTTTTATAATATTTATTTCGCATGTAAATAAAATGAACCTAAAATAAAGTCTTCATAATCCATAGGCTGCTTTGAGTTTACTGGCAGTCATTACTAAGGTGTACAGTACTTACACTGTGCATATCATACTTAGCATTAATTATATTCATAAAATATTACATGCATATTTTCCTTAATTCATTCTTTTCTATACCAAATCTCATTCTTCCAGATCACATTTTAGTTATACATCCAATGCTATTTACTTTGTATCACATGCTCAAGACTTACCATTATTCCACTATATATGTGATTCTAAAAAGTGATGTAACCAATATGAAAAGACACATTTCATGAATGTTTATAAATATATTAGGCACATAACCATCATGTATTTCACATATCATATAATCATTAAAGAATGACCATAATATAGGTTAAAATTCTGAATATATCACCTGTCCACTTAAGTTTTGTTTTATTATTCCAATTTTTGATTTTAGCAAACTGGCGTTTGTTTCAATGGCACCTTTTGATTATAATTGGTGGATTTGTCCTTTGTTTTCTGACAGAAATCCAGGACCGTTAATTGTTTAAACTTTGAAACTGGCTTGGGTAAAGAGGGAATCTTGTCCAAAGGCAATGCTGGTGCCCATCTGTCCTACAACATTAATCCCATTATGGTCTTTTGCTACATAAAATTAGCATGATTACCAAAGCTGAGTAAACATGCCCTTACCTAAAGGTCACATCAAAGCCAACCAACACTACATTATTATTGCATTTATTTCAAAGCATTATTTCTGCAAATTTATTATCATATTTTTGAGGCATTATTGAAGTTTAGTGCGGTATCTATGATTAAAAACAAAAGGTGTACTTCATTCAGCACAAAATAAAATTCCTCAGTGTACATGAGGTGAAGAAACAACGCAAACGAGGTCACAATGAATGTAAGCAATTAACCAAACACTATTTTTGTTATTTTAATTGTTACGTGTAGGCTTGTACAAGAGAAACAAAAGGAAAGAGTGAAGTCAACAAGCTTTGTAAATTTTAACAAAATAATTTATTTCCCTAGAAAACAAGATAAAAATATGAAATAGGACTTACGGTTTGTGAATATAATCCAAAAATTTATCCTAGAATTGAAAAATATAAGTCCTATCTCTAAACAGTTCTAATTGAATCCAGGTTCGAATCTCAATGCAGTTCCTATATGGAAGGCGATGACGTCAGATGAGGTCGTTGTACTGATGGCAACAGTTCCTCACTGAATCACAATTTATAATGTTCTGCTTAGAATTCCAGAAAAAATTTCCACTAAATGTCTTTGTCCCAGAATTTTTATAAAGAAAAGCACATGTGTTGTTTTCCAGAGAATATAAATTATTAAATCCCAAAAAATAGATGAACTTCAAAACAAACTGGCATCAACATCTAAACACCTTGAGCTCTAAAGGTGTAAAACACAACTGCCTAAATCTACTAGAAAATGGCTGTTTTAACCCATGATTTTAGATCACATGATGGCTCACATGAAGGGGCTACGTGATCATGAACAGCGCATTAAAAAAATATGCCATTTTACACGTAGGCCAAATTAACCCTAGCTAAGAATCAGATTCTCACACTGAAAATAAATAAAAAAGAAAGGCTGTTTACAACTTAGCTAACACATGGGCTGAACATGACCTTGGTAATAACCAATCATTTTTGTTTAGTGTTTACAAACGTCTCAACCAAGGTGAGCTAAAAATAGTGATAAAGCAACCTTTATGTTCTAATCAGGTCAACACAGAGAAGTGAATTTTCCGAAAAAAGATTCAAATCCAGTGAAAATTATCATTACAATAAAATGTAATGAAGCAAAAATAAAATAAAAAAGAATTTAAAACTAACACACAAGTATTAAATTACATATACGTAACATAATACTGGTGCCTCATTTGAATGAATTAGGGTTTTAGATCTTCAGCAAATGTAATTACTGGTGACTTTTGACAGTTTTATTAATGCAATAATGCATAAACTGACAATATAAAACTAAAGCAAAAATGACAGAAGTTACTGTTAATACAGTTACAACACTGTGCTAATGCACAATGCTTGTCAACACCTGATGAAATTAAACTTATTTAAATGGGTGAAAAATGATAAGAAAACCGAGAAAAGTAAATACCTTTTCTTCAAACAAATTTCCATTAATTTACGATATTTCCATCTAATAATTCATGGTGTGATATGGATAATGGGACTGATCTAATTTAATCAATTTCAACCCATCTGCTTTATTTCTCCTGGAGTCTAGAATATAGATATGACAGTAGGTTCATAACATAATAACATTATTACAATTGATACACGATACAACAAGCCCGGATATTTTAAATATCTGGTGACATGTAACCACTGACATTCACCAAAGGATTATATTTTTACAAATTGGCATTTCTTATCATATTGGGCAATTAAGGCAAACATCTATCTGTCCAATGAGTACCATATTGTACAATTTTGCTGATATCTGTCTAACAGGTACCAAACGGTATATATTGCTGACATCCTCTGTCCAATGAGTACCATATTGTACATTTTTTTTGACATCTATCTGTCCAATGAGTACCAAATTATACCTTTTTGCAGATATATCTGTTTAATGAGTACCATATTGTACGTTTTTGCAGCCTGTCCAATGAGTACCATATTGTAGAATTTTCCAGACATCTGTCTAATAAGTACCATATTGTACAATTTTGCTGACATCTGTCTGTCCAATGAGTACCATATTGTACAATTTTGCAGACGTCTGTCTAATGAGTAACATATTGTATAATTCTGCTGACATCTATCAGTCCAATGAGTATCACAATGTACATTTTTGCTGACATCTCTACAATAAGTACCTTATTGTACATTTTTTGCTTACATCTATTTGTCCAATGAGTACCATGTGTGCCTGCTTACAAGTCCAACTGCAGATAACTGGGTGTGTGCAGCTGACTCGACTTACAAGTGAATAAATATGGTAGACTGTGTGTGTGTGTGTGATTTAGATTTAGATTTTTGACGTAGCTTTAACAATTTTTTAGTCATATCGCTACGATGTCTGCAGTGTGACAGTTTATAGTGATGCCTAGCACTGGGGCATCATGCTGCAGACATGTGGCATGATGTCCCACTCAGTCACATTATCCTGACACCAGGCCAACCAGTCCTAACACTAACCTCTTAATGCTGAGCGCCAAGCGAGGCAGCTGTTAGTACCATTTTTGTAAGTCTTTGGTATGACTTGGCCGGGGTTCGAACCCACGACCTCCCGCATCCGAGGCGGATGCTCTAACCACTAGGCCACCGGAGCGGTCATGGTAGACTGTAACAAGTAAGGTTTTGCTGTGTGTTCATTTGTATTTAGGTTAATGTGACTGTACACAGAGAAAATTAACATGACTGCCATAATTAATAACCTAATATACCACATATTAATATCATATATACTTGCTTATAAGTCAAGTAAAACTACAAACTGCACAGGCCCAGATCTGCTGATGCATTATGTGATGGCAAATCTGGGTCTGTGCATTTTGTTATGAGTAATACAAAAAACAGATCCTAATCTGTTTGCACATTATGCTATGGCAGATCAGGATCTGTGTTGTTTTTCAGTTTGACTTGACCTATAAGTGAGTACATACTGTAATCCATTATCTGTATACTAATTAGCCAAGCTTTTCACACTTTTGGACCCATGAGATGTAATATGGACATACCGTTTCTTTTTAACACAGCACAGTTACAATATGGCACTGTATTATAACACTTTTGGACCAATGAGATGTAATCTGGACATAACGTTGCTTTTTAATACAGCACTGTTACAATATGGCACTGTATTATAACACTTTTCCAGTTATACAATGGGTATGGTCATGGATTTCATCATAAAGCTGTTACACAATAAGGCAGTATCCTCATAGCCCCCATGGACAGCGTTATAATGTGGGAGTACTGTATTATCATCATTTATGCTGGATAAATTCTGTATTTCCAAACAAGTTTAGATAAATGATGACAGATGCAATAATTCAATACTACAGGTAAACCACTGATTTTCCAGCAAAGGATGGTCCGGCACCTCTTTTAGTCTGGACAAAATTACGAGAGGGCACTTGAAATTCCCGACACTGCCAAATTAGTTTACTGGGCGTGCACTCACTTGAAATGTTTACACTGCAGTTGTTAGTGGTGATACTTGTATTTTGTGCGATTCTCAGCTTATTTTACTTACATTTAACCCTATCTATGGCTTCTAAGAAAGATGCAAGTGTCAGTGGTGGTGTCAAGCATAAACACTAATCAATATCGATACAAGATAACATAGAACTGCTGAAAAAACTGGACAATGGTGTTTCTGTGCGAAAGCTGTGTGACACATATGGTATTGGTTCATCAACTGTTTATGATATAAAGAACCAGAGGGACAAAATATTGAAATTCGATTCAGACAGTGATTCCAAGATGTGAATGAACATTAGAAAAACTATGAAAGATGGTAAGAGTACTGAGTGTGACCGAGTGATGATGGAATGGTTTCAACAAATTCGGAGTGACGGAGTGGACTTGTCTGGCAGGATGGTAATGGACCAGTCTCAGTTGTTTCATAAAGAACTTAAAGAGGAACATGAATGTGACTATAGCGAAGGATGGCTTCAAAGGTTCAAGAAGCGTCATGGAATTTACATGCATAAAGTGTGTGGAGAAAAACGGTCGGCAGACCACGAAGGAGCTGCCGAGTATGTGGACAAATTTCAGAAGCTTGTAGTTGATAAGCACCTCAGTCCTGAGCAGGTGTATAATGAAGATTTTCTGCATTATACTGGCGATGCATAACCTCAGTTGGTCCGGCAAAACTGTTAATCCGGCAAGGTATTGGAACCAAGGGTGCCGGAAAATCGGTGGTTTACCTGTAGTTGCATAGGTTTTCAAACTGTCTGAGTGGATTTACTAAAGATAAACCATGTGTCACTCTAACGCTTTACAGCCCACACTGGTCTGAATCAAAGTGGCATAATTCTGTTTGAGGTACATTTCATCATGGCCATTTTGATTCCTGAAATTTTAACTATAATGTGGGAAATGGGTTGGAAACATGACTTTGATTTAACTTCAATCTGACATCTACTAAGAAAATTATTATGTGAAAATCATATAAGTTATAGTATAACAATAGCAATTTTGTTTATGTGATGTACCGTATATACTCGCTGATAAGACAAGTCCAATTGCAAACTTCACAGACTAAGATCTGCTGTCGCATCATTCACTGGCAGATCTGGGTTTGTGCTGTTTGTTAGGAGTAATGAGTAGAACAAGCAAACAAACTCTGATCTACAGGTGCATTATGCTATGGCCGATCAGGATCTTTGTTGTTTGCAGTTTAACTTGACATAATTGCAACTGCATTAGTTGATAACTGTAGAAAAGATTTCTGCTGGTCAGTACACAACCATGCGATCAGGCCAATCTGTGTTTATTTCTGTATAAACTGTAAGGAGAACTACTTTATACCAACTTCCATAAATAGAGTCACGTGCAAAGTAAGTAATATAAACACAGAAATGGAGGGCTTAACATTGCATGCCTTTAAAATAAGATAAACATGTTGGTGTTTTGATATAGTATTCTGAAAATTCAATAAATCAATTTTGATGGAATCAAATAAGATGTATCTTTCTGAAGAAAAAAACCCCCATTCTTTTTCGAATAGATTTTGATCAAAATCTGGAGAAAAATAATGGCCTGTATGCTAGATCTTGGTCTTTCACTGCAGCTGGTTACAAATGAAATTACAACTAAAGATAAATGGATATAGGGATTGGGATGGGGAGGGGGGTTCAAACACTAAATTTACAACAACTGGACCCATAGTTCTACAATGTAAGATGCCAACCCTGATAGTTATAATGTGGGGTAAGGGTGGATCGGAAAGACATCCCACCCATCCCCATGTCTTACTTCATCTGACTCACAGGCCCCCATTACTGTAACCTTGACCGATAGTCTTAATTTCATTTGTAAGTAGCCCTGTATGTAGCCTAACCTGTTAATGAAGACGAAAATGGATTTTAAAAAAATGAAAATTGCTTGCTCATGAGTCTAGACAATAATGAACAGACCGCGTCACATTGCACTCGTCTAAGAAAGCATCAAATCCAAGAGTCATTTTTGCATGTCCAACAAAACATCAAATCCAGTGCTTTGAATGTTGAGCTTCTACTCAGAACACATACCAATTTAGATAAAATATTAAGACCATGCTGTGGAACATTCAAATCCTTATATCATCTACCATTGGTGGAATTGCTTGTTTGCTGCTGACTTAGCTATTAAGCTGATGACAGAGAATCCCCTCTTCTAAAAATAGCAATGCAGAAGAAGCCATCAATGAGAATTCATATGCTTAAATAAGGCTCTAAAATTGATAAGAAGTATCTTTAAAAAAGCCAACTAAAAATAAGAAAAATCAATACAATTATAAAGAACTGCAATTTTAAGAGTTTAAAGCTTTTTTTTTCTGAGTTGATCATGGTATAAACTGTCAGCTATGGTCACACAGCTACCTAATACACCCTTCAAGCACTATTTGCTGTACGATTTGGCCACTGACAAGTTTATACCATGATAAAATCATTATAAGCGAGTATATATGGTAACTGGTTATAATAAAGTTGATATCATCATGTGCACTTACCCTGAGCCAAATCCTAATATAAGTCGTACTTTCACTTTGTATGATACAACTATACCCAAGTTTTCTTTCTGACTGTTATCTGTAACTCTGGAAAGGAAAAGAAATGTGAGCACTGCATCATGAAGTGAATAAAGTTAAAAAAAAGATAACCAAACTGAATATCCATGCACATTTTTGTACTGTATATACTGGGTTATAAGTTAAGTGCAACTGTGAACTGCACAGATCAAGATCTTCAGGCATATTATATGCTGGAAGATCAGAGTCCATGTAGCCTGTTAGCAATAATCATTATGTGATGCCAGATCAGGGCTTATTTTGTTTTCAGTTGGACACAGAGGCCTCATTTGGCCAATTGGTCCAAGGTGCTCTCCATTACATATCAGTGACATCTCTCCTCTGTCTATGTGGGTTCAAGTCTCAACTCGGCCTATGTGGGTATATAATAAAGCCAGCCAGTAACTTACTGTGGGTCAGTGGTTCTTCCCACACCAAATATTCTGGCCACAATGCACAGCCTATCCTGTGCTGAAAAAATGGCATTAAACCCACAAAATGAAACCAGTTGGACTCAACAGATGTTACTTTACATTTGCAACAACTGTTATGCTGTGATGACAGGTCCTGTTATATCTCCAGACAATCATTATGTTGTGCATGAACTGTGATAATTACCTTTGTTATGTTCATCACAATCTTTTAATTATTAAACACAAAAGTGGTGGGGTATATCCATGACTGTCAGCTATTTAAAGGAATTCAAACCACATATTCATTGACTAAAAGTAATTTTACTCTTTCATGATCATATTTAGCTGTCAGATACACTGAATCTTCAAAATTAGTTGTTTAAATTTCATGAGATCCATTTGTGTATTCAATTTTGAGAACATGATCATGTGCTGTAGCATCATTCTGACACCTCTTGTGTTGTTGGTTATTACTAGGTTACAGAGAGAGCCTACACAAGACACTATTATAATTATGATTTATTTGATGGTAAAATGACAACATTTAGCACTATTTAGAAAATATACAATAATAATAACGTCATTATAATTTTTTCTTTACGTATATGACAAGATAACAATCTTTGTTTAATGAAATGAAATAACTGATTTCTTCCCTGTTAGGACCCCTGCTGGGCAGTCAATGGAACTGATTTGTCCCAGCCCTGCTGATTTGCATATGATCTATATTGTGATGCTGTTTATAAGCAGTTGAAGAGCAGCAATTCTTGGTGAGTAGAGGACTTTCAGTGTGCATGTTCAAAGGTTAGTAGATGAATCATACAATAATTCCTTTGCGAGAGAGATGAGGAAAACAAATATAAAATTACATGTTTATCCTTTTCAAGAATACACTGTATACATATTTTTTCATTGAGGTTATCACTGACTGCGTGACTGTAATCTATGTAATTTAAATCTTTTTTTGGACATATAATATTTGATAAGTTTATTTTCAATTTGTTATTAAGGTATAAAGCTGTATCACTAAGTCCTAACAATTGAGTTATAGGGTTATTTCCCTGGAATTCACTCCAAGGTTGAAGTATTTATTTTAATTCAGTAATAAATATTATTTAGTCAATTTGTTACCGATTTTGAGTGTCAGTCACTCTAAATTAATAAAATATGCAGATTACTGAATATTTACAAAATACTGCCAAGGTGAAGTCCCTTGTTGAGACTGGCACTATGTGATATTTTGCTATATGAACTGTGATGATCCTTGATACAAGAAAGAAGAACAAGTCAAGGTCAATTGTATTTTTGTTTATTGATACATTAATATTGAATTTATTCTGAATAAATCAATGTAACAAAGAAATTGTCTAGTTTTGGACTGGAAACCTATATAAGTGTGTAGGTTTAAAATTATCCACACTGAACCAGTAATTGAAAACGATTTGATCTGGTGAAAACTACAACTCTTGGCCACTACACTCCTGACTGTCACATGTTGCTTCTGTCATCAATTTGTCTAAATTGGATATGTAAGGGCTGATAAGAGCATTTGCTTCGCAAAAGTCCAAAGAAGGGATTGATTCTCTCTGTACCAAATGATTTCCCAAAATTCAAGATAACACAATTTCTTATTTTCAACAGCAGAGTGCTGAAGCAATCTCTGATATTCTTGCATGCAATGATTTTCAAATGAGCCACTGTGACAGCAATGCTGGATGTAAGATAGCATTTTCAATCAGAAAAAATTTAGTCAACATTAGAAGACTTTTGGTGAAAATCCAATCTGATATATGCATCCATTCAGGAGAATTAATCACAACATTTTCAATATTTTCAATGTAGCAGTCATATCTGAGGTCTGAGGTCTGATCAGCAACTAGATGTTATAATTACTCATCAGGTGAAAACCATATGTTGATATGTATTCCATTAAGGAGCATCAATAACAAGATTTTCAAGATAGTTGCCATGGTAGTCAAACTGGACTGACAGATCATGAAAGATGTTGTCTGGTGAAAACACAATGTTGATATGACAGTCCATTTAGAAGAAGCAGTGATAGATTTTCAAGATGACTGCTGTGGTGGCCTTACTGCATATCAGACTGATAACAATTTTATTTTAAAACCAACTAGAACTGTAAGAAATCTTCCAGTGAAAACCCCATGCAGATATAAATCTCTGTTTAGGAGTAGTAATAACAAGATTTTCAAGATGGCTTATATGGCGGCAATATTGGATGTCAGATCAGCATAATTTTTATTTAAGACCAATCAGACATCACAAAACATCCTTCAGAAAAAACCCTATATTGATATAACAAGCCATTCAGGTGGAATAGTGATAACAAGATTTTCAATATGCCAGCCACGGTGGCCATATTTGATGTCTAAGCAGCACTATTATCATTTAGGACCATCTATACATCATAAGAATTTTGGTGAAAACACAATGTCGATATGACTTTCCATTCAGGAGGAGTAGGAATAACAAGATTTCAAGACAGCTGCAATGGTGGCCATATTGAACATCAAATGGCACTTGTTTCCTTTAAGACCAACCTGACATCATAAAAAGTCTTTCAGTGAAAACCACATGTTGATATGACCATCCATTCAGGAGAAGAAGGATAACAAGATTTTCATGATGCCAGTTGTGGTTGCCATACTGATGCCAGTTGTGGTTGCCATACTGAATTTCTGGGTGGCACCACTTTTACATAGGACCAACTAACTATACAGCATGATAAGTCTTCCGGTAAAAACCCATGCTGATATGACTTTCCATTCTGCAAGTGTAGCAAGAACAAGATTTTCAATATGGCTGTCGTACTGAAAGCCAGATGTTCATCATTTAATTTAGAAAAAACTAGACATCACAAAAAGTCTTTCTTTGAAAACTCCATATTGATATGATCATCCATTCTGGAGGAGTACCGATCTGATTGTAAAGATTGCCCTGTGGCAGCCATATTGTGAGAAGAACCGTTTTTGTTTAAGATTAACATCATAAGAAGTTCTCCTGTAAAAATCATATGTTGACATGTCATTCTATTCAAGAGGAGTGGTAATAACAAGATTTTCAATAGGGCTGTAATGCTGGATATCAGATCAGCACCATTTTTATTTAGGACCAACCAGACATCACAATAAATCTTTTTGTGAAACCCTCATGCTAATGTTATCAAAAGTCAAGAGAAGTAGTTTCAACTTTTGTGATTGGTCAGATTATTAAATCTTGCCATATTCCTTTAGTGAAAGTCAGACAACAGAAACAACTGGCAGGTGCTCCAAGTGAGTAAACATTTCTTCAACAGATCAATCAGGAAGAGTACTACAAGGTCAAAGGCATTAAGTGTGTCAAGAGTACTACAAGATCAGAGGAATTAAGTGTGTCAAGACAACTACAAGATCATAGGAATTAAGTATGTCAAGAGTACTACAAGATCAGAGGAATTAAGTGTCAAGAGTACTACAAGATCAAAGGCATTAAGTGTGTCAATAGTACTACAAGGTCAAAGGCATTAAATGCGTCAAGAGTACTACAAGACCAAAGGCATTAAGTGTCAAGAGTATTGCAAGATCAAAGGCATTAAGTGTCAAAAGTACTACAAGATTATAGGCATCAAGTGTGTCAAGAGTACTACAAGATCAAAGGCATTGTGTCAAGAGTACTACAAGATCAAAGGCATTATGTGTCAAGAGTACTGCAAGATCAAATGCATTAAGTATATCAAGAGTACTGCAAGATCAAAGGCATTAACTGTGTCAATAGTACAAGATCATAGGCATTAAGTGCATCAAGAGTACTACAAGATCAAAGGCATTGTGTCAAGAGTACTACAAGATCAAAGGCATTAAGTGTCAAGAGTACTGCAAGATCAAAGGCATTAAGTGTCAAGAGTACTGCAAGATCAAAGGCATTAAGTGTGTCAAGTGTACTGCAAGATCATAGGCATTAAGTGTGTCAAAAGTACTACAAGATCATAGGCATTAAGTGTGCCAAGAGTACTACAATATCAAAGGCATTAAGTATCAAGAGTACTACAAGACCAAAGGCATTAAGTGTGTCAAAAGTACTACAAGATCATAGGCATTAAGTGTGTCAAGAGTACAGCAAGATCATAGGCATTAAGTGTCAAGAGTACTACAAGATCATTGCTGTTGAGTGTCAATAGCACTATAAGAACATAGGCATTAAGTGTGTCAAGAGTACTATAAGAACACAGGCATTAAGTGTGTCAAGAGTACTGCAAGAACACGGGCATTAAGCATCTCAAGAGTACTACAAGATCATAGGTGTTAAGTGTCTCAAGAATACTACAAGATCATAGGCATTATGTGTCTTAAGAGTACTGCATGATCATAGGAATTAAGTGTGTCCAGAGTACTGCAAGATCATAGGCATTAAGTGCATCAAGAGTACTACAAGATCACAGGTGTTAAGTGTATCAAGAGTACTGCAAGATCATAGGCATTAAGTGCATCAAGAGTACTACAAAATCACAGGCATTAAGTGTGTCAAGAGTACTGCAAGATCAAAGCTGTAAAGTGTGTCAAAAGTACTACAAGATCATAGGTATTAAGTGTGTCAAGAGTACTGCAAGATCAAAGGCATTAAGTGTGTCAAAAGTACTACAAGGTCAAAGGCATTAAATGTGTCAAGAGTACTGCAAGATCATGGGCATTAAGTGTGTCAAGAGCACTGCAAGATCATAGGTGTTAAGTGTGTCAAGAGTACTGCAAGAACATAGGCATTATGTGTCAAGAGTGCTGCAAGATCATAGGCATTAAGTGCATCAAGAGTACAAGATCATAGGTGTTAAGTGTGTCAAGAGTACTGCAAGATCAAAGGCATTAAGTGTGTCAAGAGTACTGCAAGATCATAGGTGTTATGTGTTTCAAGAGTACTGCAAGAACATAGACATTAAGTGTCAAGAGTACTACAAGAACACAGGCACTAAGTGTGTCAAGAGTATTGCAAGAACATAGGCATTAAGTGTGTCAAGAGTACTACAAGATCATGGGCATTAAGTGTGTCAAGAGTACTGCAAGATCATAGGCAGTAAGTATGTCAAGAGTACTGCAAGATTATAGGCATTAAGTGCATAAAGAGCACTACAAGATCAAAGGCATTGTGTCAAGAGTACTGCAAGATCAAAGGCATAAAGTGTGTAAAGAGTACTGCAAGATCAAAGGCATTAAGTGTGTCAAGAGTAATGCAAGATCATAGGTGTTAAGTGTGTCAAAAGTACTGCAAGAACATAGGCATTAAGTGTGTCAAGAGTACTATAAGATCATGGGCATTAAGTGTGTCAAGATTATTACAAGATCGAGGGCACTGAGTGTTTCAAGACAAAGATGAAAGATACTGGTACAATACACTGACTTGGTGACAGAATAATAAAATTCATGAGACTTGTTTCTTCAAGGATTCTCACTGAGTGGTAGGTAGTATGGACTGTGATTACTTAATCTCTTAATCAGATAACCAGTAGCCGACTGTTATGTATATCTATATTTTTGTAACTCCTGGTACCTGATTTTATCTAACTTTTGTAATTTTTATTCATGGTTGTAAATTTAGCAATTATCTTTAGCTAGATTTTGCCAAAGTGACTAGGTTGTTTTTAAAGGAATATTAAGAGTGTAAAAATTACATAGGATCTATAAATAGATGCTTACGTATGTGCTGACAATAACTAATAATAAGACTTATTGACAACTTTGGGTTAATTTCTCATTGGCTGGTGGGGTTTGGATGGTTCTTGAAGAATTAAGTAATTTAACACTGGATGGGCTAGGTCACATGAACATCTGTTTTGAAATATTTATTGAGTAATCTGTCATGTGGGAGTTTATTGTGAAATATATTTGTAAGGGAAGTGTTAATAAGAACACTGCAATTAAATTTCATTTCTATTTTGGAATCCATCTTATTTCTTGTGTTCCTGTTGTAACATCAAGTCTGCAGACATGTTTTATGATGTACTTATATTATTTGAGAGGAAATATATTTGTTTGGACAGTTCAGTGGAAATAGAAAGTGCTCAACTGGACTATAATATTATTTTGGAACTATTGTGAATTATTCAAAGGAGTTCTGGAAAACACCATTTTGACAATGTCAAAATTCTTGGTGGACCAGTAGATTTCTGGTTTGAAAATTTACATTGGAGTTTTCATTCTTCTGTACTTTCAATGAATATTTTCAGGATTATTTTGGATTCACTTCATAATGCTGAAAATTCCTCTCACATTTTTATTTATAACTTCGATAATTAAATTATTTGCTAAGTTTTACAAAACTTGTTGGTTTTGCTTCTTTCTCTTACTTAGTTTATGACCACAGCTGTAACACTGACACGAGGACTAGTGTGGCCCATTAAAGTTGGCAATCACCCAGCACTCAACTATGGAATTATATGGAGATAATTCAGGCACCCTGCTGTAGATACACAGATGGACAATTAAGGGATTATGTTTGTTGCTGGAAAATACATAAATTCCATTATAATGATAAAAATTATCATTTAAAAAAAATTCTTTTGGGTGCCTGACCTGCATTTCACCCTGGAGAAAAATGGTTGCCTGGAATTAATTTTGTATCATCCTAAACTCCCAGGCAATTGCATTTTTTGGCTCCTGTTGATGTGGCATATGGACAAATTAATCAAGATACCCATGATACACTATCAGTGACGACAATAAAAGCAAACAATACTGAACATGTACAATTACTTTCCAGACAAAGTAACAAACACTGGGAATTTTCTTGGCAACAAACTCTTATATGTTAACGAAAAAAGATGCTGGTTTTACCTAAGCTTAAGAATGCCCTGACTGCAATTAAATAAAATTCTGCATTTCATATTTTTTATCTGACTGCAAAATCTGAACAGTTACATAAAAATGTTTTTGAATCATTTCATACATTCTGGTGTTAAAGATCTTAGAGCGATCCCACAAAGTTTAGGCTAAAGTCTTAAAGAACCAATACGAGGTAGAAATTCTGCATGTAGTAGAAAGAATGGGCCCACAGAACTAGTCTGACCCTTACTCTTACATTGTTGAAGATGCCAAATTTGTGTCTTCATGCTTCAATTTGCCATCAAGAGCCAGGCCCCTTTTGTCTCTGTTGTTGGCAAGAAGTGGCGTCAGGTGGTACACCTTACAAAACCCTGTCTGACTAGGCTGGATGGGAAAGCCCTCTCTACAACAAAAAAAAAAAGAAAAGAAAATTCCTACCATATATACTTGCTTATAAGAAATATCCAACTGCAAAATGCACCTTCAGATCTGGGTCTATACAGTTATTTTTAGGAGTAATCGGTAGGACAAACAACACAGACCCTGATTTACAGGCACAGTATGTGCTGGCAGATCAGGATCTTTGTTGTTTGCAACTGGATTCAATTTACAAGCAAGTACATAGGGAAAAGACATTTCAAAACAAAGCATATAAACAAATAATAAATGTGACAATTTGCATATGACAAACTTCTTTAACAGAAATGTGCAATTACACCACTCCCTCACTATAACACCCTTCATTATAACATGGTCCTTGTAATAAGGCAAGTATGGCCATGGACCCCAGTTTATTATTCAGTTGAACAACGTACATCATGTACTTCTCTATAGATGACCTCACTGTTAGGTAATGTACTCCATGGGTCTCATGAACGTTATTATTATGAGGGGGAATTGTATCAGGTACTTCATTACAACATAATACACCATGGCTCTCATGGAGAACACTAAAATGAGGAATTACTGTATCAATGTGCTTCATTATAACATAATCTCACTACATATTCCAGGCTCCCATGGACGGTGTTATAATAGGGAAGTACTGAACAAAATTCATATCAATATAACCTTATATTTCTATATATCCCAGTAAATTTACAGAGACAATAAAAATGAAAAAAACAAAATAGGTACTGAACTTCTGAATTTTGTTATACATGAAAACAGATAAAAACAACTGATTTCCTTTAAAATATTTACTGCAGCAATATCCATTTGCATACTTTTATTTTGATCAGGGTAATTGATTTCACATTTTCTACTTGCACAAGCAGGCGTTCAAATGAAACCCAGTAGCCTGGCCATTTTTCCCTGAATAGTTCATAATGAATTGCCACCTACAATTCCAGAATTTCAGAAACAGTTTTCTGATACCTAGCCTCATCTGCCAAGAGACAATTAATCTAATTATGATTAGCACTTTCTTCCATTTTATGCAGATCAGTCTATGCCTATAAGAAACTGGCTTTGTTCAATTCATCATCACTGAAAGCACTTGCTTGACACATGCTTCATTGCACATCAAAGAAAATCACAAATGTTCAGTCTCTTTCTTTTCCACCTAATCAATCACAATCAGGAGTGGTGATCAGGTGCTAGAAATGAAGCAAGGTTCAGACCTGACTTTTGGCTCTATTAAAACTCAGTAGGTTGATTGTAACAAATTATTACAGAGTTATATAAATCATGCTGCAAGGAGAGGGTGGCAAAAAAAACCAAACTACCATCGATACTCGCTTAAAAGTCAAGTCCAACTGTAAACAGCACAGACCCAGATCTGCTACCTTATAATGTGCAGGTGCATTGTGTGATGGAAGATCAGGATCTTTGTTGTTTGCAGTCTGACTTGACTTATTACAGAGAATATACTGTGGCTAGCTGATGCTAACTGATACTATGAATGATGCTACTGATGATTGACACCTCAAAGATTTTGGCTACAGCCTGACCTAAATACAACAGATCACATGATGAACATAAAAAAATACAACAGGAATACAACACATACATGTATTAAATACATACTGAAAGTAAGCCCACCTTGTTCAATTCTTTTATGTTATTATAAAACTTCATTTTAAAAAAAATTTCTGTATTAATCTATCACCTGGCAACATGCACTTTCCCATGCTTATTTAACACATTTTATATTGCTCAAAGATGAAGTTGTACAATGCAGTTGTCCTCACATCTCTCTTGTATGGTTGTGAAACGTGGACTGTCTACCGAAGGCACATCAGTCAGTTGGAACAATTCCACCAGCACTCCCTGAGATCCATCATGCGGATCAAGCGGCAGGACCGAATCCCCAACCAGGAAGTCCTTGACAGAGCCAACACAACAAGCTGGGAAGCCAAACTAATCCAGGCCCAGCTTCGTTGGACTGACCATGTCATCTGCATGGATCAAAACAGAATCCCAAAGCAGCTGTTCTTTGGCGAGCTAGCCCAGGGCAACTGAAACCAAGGCCGCCCTTGCAAGAGGTACAAAGACAACCTCAAGACGCACATCAAATGGGCAGACCTTCAACCCCACCAGCTCGAGCTTGCTGCCTCAGACAGAAGTCACTGGCGAGCCCTGACCAGAAAAGCCAGTTCCATCTTAGAGGCTGACCGCCGCCAGCATCTTGCTGCAGCTCGTGAGAGACATCACAGAACTGCATCCCAGCCACACCGAACCACCAGTGTCCCATGCCCCACCTGCAACCACCTGTGTGCATCGGAATTTGGACTCTGGAGCCACATGTGCGTCCACTGTCAATGAGACCCCACAACATGTCTTCCTCGGCCCCTGAGAGACTACCAAGAAGATATTGCTCTTTTATCAACTAAGCAATTATCGTAAGTGGTATTTGTTTCATTCAAAGAACCATAAACATAATGTAATGGTTCAATATCAATGAACCTAATAATTCTGCATGATATATTTTTTCTTTATAAACTGGATGGAACCCACCAGGACACACATCCAGCTGTCTTTGATACCATTACAAGAAATGGCATTTTAAGAAAAGAGCATTAATTCTGTTTTTTGTCCATTAAAATTTCAATTTTACAAACATTAAGTCTAAATTAGCCATTAGAACACTGGCTCTCCCCCACTCCAACACAACAAACACTTGCAACTAAAACTGGCTGTTGCACAAAAATAAAATGAACACAATTTCACAACCAGTGAACATAAGCTTTGATCAATTAATTACAGACTCAATGGGATACTGCCCTTCCACTACTGCAACAATATACAACTACTTAGCTGATAAAAATTGGGTGCATGAAATTTGAGGAAGGTGTACTTGTCATATGAAACTCAAAATGACAATTGTTAACTCCAGTGATCTTGACCTTTGACCTCTAGGCCCATGAATCATTTGGAACTTGCCACTGCCCATGTGCCAACTACCTATGCAGTTTAATGGCAACTGGATCCATGATTTATCAAGCTGAAGCCAAACAGAAGTCCCTTGATACAATAGATGCTCTTTTTTACAAAAAGAATATCTGGAATTCAAGATGTGATTTTTTCTTCTTTTCAAATGCAGAGTTTTGAAATCATCTCTGACATCTTTGAGCAAAACTGTTTTTAGATCAGCTGCTGCAGTGAGCATACTGGATGTAAAATCTGCAAAATTTTAATTTCAGGCCGAGCTACATTTTGGTGAAAACCCCATGCCAATATTATGACTACCCATTTATCAGCGGCTATAACAAGATTTTCATGATGGTCATCATGGCATCATCATCTGATATTAAGACTGGCACCATTTGCATTTGGAACCAACTAAATATGATAAGAAGTCCTTAAGTGAAAACCCTGTGTTGACATGGCCATAAATCCTGAAGGCATAACTATAACAAAATTTTCCAGAAAGACTCTATAATGGCAGTGTAAGTCAATATGACTTTCCATCTAGGGGTAGCAATAACAATATTTTCAAGATGGCTGCCATGGTGGCCATACTGGATGTCAGATTAGCACCATTTTCATTCTGGACCAGCTAGACATGATAAGAAGTCATTCAGTGAAAACCCATGTAGAAATACAAGATTTTCAAGATAGTTACCATGGCTGCCATTTTGATTGTCTAAGCTGCACCATTTTCATTTAGGGCAAGGAGACATAATAAGAAGTCTTCTTGTGTCAATATGACATTTCATTTAGGATGAGTAGTGGTAGCAAGATTTTCAAGATGGCTGCCATGGTGGCCATATTGGACATCAGACTGGCATCAATTTCATTTAGAACCAGTTAGGCATCATAAGAAATCTTTTAGTGAAAACCCCTGTAGATATGACACGCCACTCCCATTTAGGAGTAACAGGAAAATTTTCAAGAGGATCACTGAGATTGCCATAGTAGTAATATCAAGATTTTCAAGCTGATTGCTATGGTGGCCATATCCGACATCATAGTGGCACCAGTTTCATTTAGGACCAATTATAGAGTGGGATAAATGTGTGTGTAGAAATTCATGGCAATCCTTTAAGTTGTTTAGGTGGAGTAGTGATAACAAACTTATGCTAACAGATGGATGGATGACAGATGATAATAACAGACCATCCCTAAAGCTCTTTTGGTCTATGACCAGTAGAGCTCAAAAGTATGAAAAGTTTTTGACGGTCCTGAAGCATTTCAGAAGATTGTGGCTCAGTAGTTAGAATGCCAGACTCACAGTCAGAAGGATGCAGGTTCAAATCATGCTACTGGACCAACCTATGACAGCTGCCATGTAGTGTCCCCTGGCAAAACACTTTAATTGCCTTTGAAGGATATGCATAATATTTGTGTACTGCTGTACTATAAAACACCATCGCCATCACGTATTGCTGTACTATAAAACACCATAACCATCATGTATTGCTGTACTATAAAACACCATGACCATCATGTATTGCTGTACTATAAAATACCATGACCATCATGTATTGCTGTACTATAAAACACCATGACCATCATGTATTGCTGTACTATAAACACCATGACCATCATGTATAACTGTACTATAAAACACCATGACCACCATGTATAGCTGTACTATAAAACACTATTACCATCATGTAATGCTGTACTATGAAACACCATAACCATCATGCATTGTGTACTATGAAACACCATAACCATCATGTATTGTGTACTATGAAACACCATAACCATCATGTGTTGCTGTACTATGAAACACCAAAACCATCATGTGTTGCTGTACTAAATATACCATAGCCATCATTTAATGCTCTACTATGAAACACCACAGCTATCATGTATTTCTGTGCTATAAAACACCACTGCTATCATGTACTGCTGTGCTATAAAACACCATTACCATCATGTATTGTGTACTATAAAACACCACAGCTGTTATATATTGCTCTACTATAAACACCATAACAATCATGTATTGCTGTACTATGAAACACCACTACCATTATATACTGCTGTACTATAAAACAATGTTACCATCATGTAACGCTGTACTATAAAACACCATTACCATCATGTATTGCTATACTATAAAACACCATAACCATCATGTATTGCTGTACAATAAAACACCATTTACTATCATGTATTGCTATACAATAAAACACCATAACCATCATGAATTATTGTACACCACTCCCTCGATAACTCGCGCCCAGATAACTCGCGAACCCACTTATAACGCGGTGTCCGGCATGGCTCCTGATTTTTTTCGAAAGAAAATATATTTTAAAATGTGCTGAACGTGAAAAAAATCATGATAAGAAATGGTAAATTGGTAAATTGAACCTTGATACATAGCTCATTTTATCATCGAAAATGGTGATTAATGTCCGTAAAGATAGAATCCATCTTGTGAAATTTGCAAGTTCTAATAAGATATCACATATTATGTTAGTTTTTTTTAGAGAAATAGTTGTCAATACACTGTAAATAAACAGTCTGGTGAAACAGCGATCAACAAAAAATTCTGGTAAATGCTAACAGGTGGCAACATAGAATGAAATAAACACCAATTAAATGTCTTGCTATGTGAAATTCATGTTCTGATCCTTTAACTTCGCCTCAATGTAAACACTATAATCGCAACATACATATTCTCTTCTATGAAAACATGAAAAGAGTCAATCGACCGTCACATTGAAACCCGTGAGTACTTCTGTGAGAACCTAATTACATGTTAGCTTTGTTTTGATCGACAACTTGGGGAAGTGTTTGTTGCAATAAAAGAATCAATTAAAAGAGACCCGTGTTGTTTTATCACTTTGAATATGTCTTTTGTATCAAATCAAAAAAGGGAAGTACAATAAAATAAAGTTCAAAGGCATGCCAATAGGAGCATAAGTTCTTGTGGTCATTACCGTTCTCAAATTTCATTTTATTTGACCAATAGAAAATGGTTTCACATTTTTATGTACTTAACATCATTAAAGTATATAATATCAGTAATGTATCCTAATCATTTGTAAATGAGACCATGGAGAGCAAAGGAAGTAAGTGAAAGGCGTACTCAGTGATTGAAAAGCTGTGCATCATAGATAGGGTTCATAATGGCGAAGCGAGATCAAACGTTTGCAATGAACTAAAAATTGCTGAATCGACATTTAGAGGTTGGCTTAAGGATGAGCAGAAACTTCGGAATTATTTACATGATGTTGATTCAGATAAAGGGATCAAATGAAAACGAGCACAGACTGCAAACGATAACAAATTAGATGATGCTGTGTACGCATGGTTCACACAGCAACGTGAACAAGGTGTTCCCATCTCTGGAACAATTCTCAAGGTCCAAGCAGAAAAAATGGCAAAAAGTATGGAGAATGAATCTCATTTTAGGGCAAGCCATGGATGGCTTTGGAGATTTCAGCGCCGACATGGAATTAAACAAAATTCATTGTCGGGAGAGATATGCTCAGCGAATCAGGAAGCCGCAAGTAATTATCCAAACCAGCTCAGAGAGATAATCATCCGTGAACAATACACACAGAGGACCAAATTTACAACTGTGATGAGGCTGGTTTTTGCTACAGAATGATGCCAGACAAAACTCTTGCTACCAGAGATGACCCACACAAAAAGGAGGGCTTCAAGCAGAACAAAGAGAGATTAACGCTTTTGTTTTATGTGAACAAAACTGGTACACACAAGATGAAACCGTTATGTATTGGCAAATACAAGTCCCCACGTTGTTTCCATCATATGAACATGGACAACCTTCCATTTGTATAAAGAAACAATGGAAACGCGTGGATGACGTCAACCATATTTACGGAGTGGTTTTTCAAGATGTTTGTCCCAGCGGTCAGAAACCACCAGCGATCCAGGGGCTTAGAGGAGAAAGCTCTACTTTTATTAGATAATTGTCCGGCCTACCCCCCGGCTGATGCACTCGTAACAAGCGATGGAAAGATCCGGGTGGAATACCTCCCCAAAAATACAACATCTATAATCCAGCCACTGGATCAAGGAATTATCAGCACTTTTAAACAGAATTACCATCGGCTGTTAATACAGTCAATGCTTGATAGTGGAGAAGGTGTTACGACTTTTCTCAAGAGCGTAAATTTAAAAGAGGTTGTATTCATGGGTGGTCAGGCTTGGAAAGCGGTCACTCCTAAGAACATAGAGGGATGCTGGATTAAGGGTCTTGGAGCTGCCTTTGACATAAAGCAAGTCTGTGACAGAGACAGTGATGATGATAGTGACTTTGAAGGTTTCAGTGAAACTGATGTCATTAATGCAGAGGCTGTTTGGGAGAAATTTGTACCGACTCATGGTCCTGAGATGGGTGTTTCTCTTGATGATATGGAGGAGTGGATTTGTGCTGACAATGACTGTCCCACAGCCGAATACATGTCAGATGAACAAATTATTAATTCTGTAAGAAACAAATGTGCAGCAGATGACGATTCCACAAGTGTTGAGAGTGATGCAGACGCCAATGTTGCACCACCTCCCCCCTCTGCAGAGGAAGCAATCAAATCTTTTGATATTGCTATTCGGTGGCTGGAGACCCAAAATGTTGACTACGTAAAGATCATGCAGTTGAGAAATCTGAGGGATTTTGCTCGGCGGCAGAAAAATCAAAGAGTAACACAAAAAAAAAAACCAGATTTTTTCAAAATGTGAAGTGACATTTGTCAAACATGTCACAAACCGCAAGTGTTATCGTGTTCTAATTTACGTTGTTTTAAATTTGTAGACCCATTAAATTCATGTTGGTAATGGTTAACCCTTGTGAATTTTTTTTTTCTTCATTTTACTTGTACCGCAATAAAATCTACATATTGTTCGATCGACATTGTTTTTTCGAAATGTGTTGATCTTTTGTATAAAAAAAACCGTCTACTTTGGATCAAACAATAAAACTAGAATGTATCCAATTCAACACAAAAATTAGTGACGTAGTACACAACGTGTGATGTCGTACATGTGTTAAGCAAACGGAAACCATGTGGAATAATGTTCTGATTATCTCCTCAATATACTGTAAGTTATCCTGAAATTAATGTTACTCTGTGAGGTAGTACACCGCTATGAAGAGATATTTATTCACAGTTAATCTTAGAACGATTATTAATTGAGTATTCAACACTGTAACATGCCAACCCCCCCCACCCCCCTTTTGCCTCTATGTCGATCCCTTTGTTAGTTTTGTTGTTTGTCATAGGTCCCTCGATAACTCGCGCCCTCGCTTATAACGCGGTCGATGTTTTTGGACCCCGTTGTGTGCGAGTTATCGAGGGAGTGGTGTACTATGAAACACCATAGCCATTATGTATTTCTGTACTATAATATACCATAACCATCATGTATTGCTATACTATAAAACACCATTACCATCATGTATTGTTATACTATAAAACACCATAGCCATTATAGATTGCTCTACTATAAACACCATAATCATCATATACTATTCTACTATAAAACACCATTACCATAATGTATTGTTATACTATAAAACACCATAGCCATTATATATTGCTCTACAATAAAACACCATAACCATTATGTACTGCTGTACTAAAAAAAACACCAAAGAAACAAAAGAAAATAATTTATGTATTTTAGGTCCCCATCTTTACACACACATTTCTTCAGCCTGAAACTAAATCTGAAACTAGCTTTCACCATGAGCTCTAACATGATTATAAGTTATGATAGCCAGCTAAATTTTATCTACTTGTGTGCATGCATAGGTAGGTGGGTATATAATGGTTGGGTTTTACTGAATAAGCATGGCACTGGATTCAAGTTGTAAAAATTTGAAAAAGTAATAAAGAGATAAAAGGAAAGCAAAATACGTATCTAGATTACTGTCATCACTGATAGATGATTTTGATGATAATAATAATAAAAGTAGTAGTAGTAGTAATAGCAGTAGCAGTTGTTGCTGTATTAGTACTTTTAACTTTAGGCATTCTCTGGGATGGATACTGAGTAGGTTAAAGGCTGCATGTAGTTGTAATGTGACAAAATTATGTGGGAAGGTGCATGATGCATGGATGGTGATGCATGGATGGCTGATACAGCTGATTCATATATATTCTGTGTAGGTATCAATATCAATAGGTATGTGATTTTGTTAAAAATTACCTTTTTTCTCGGCGCTGTCTGTACCTGGAGTATATATTTACACTTAAGCAGAAAGACCTTTATGGAATCTTGGAATTCGTGGTTTGAAGTAACCATGAAACACATGACAAAAAAGACCTAGAACACCAGAAATAAATGTGAACTTGCACACCACAAAATATTTGATGGAAATGGATAAAAAAAATGGGTGAACATAATTAATAGATAGTTTCCGAGCCTTGGCAGCAACCAGTTGTTTAAGTTACATACAAAGCCTGATAAGAAAATGTCAGATAATTGCTATGCCTCACTGCGCTGCTAGGGTATATTCCACATAAACAACAATGTAATCAAAAAAGGAGGTCACTGTGATTTTTCTTGTATGTAAATATTAGCCCTAAAAATGAATACCCTTAATTAAGTTTCATATCTGTGCAGGCAAAAGCATTTACAAAGTAGAACTCAGAAACTTGATAAAATCTCAAAAAAGTATACCATTGTGATGTGGTTTTGCCACTGGTGACTAGTATCTAAACACAATCAATGCACCCATCATGTTTCATCACTGAACATACAACAGTGTATTAGAAAGAGTGACAAATGGAACAAAAGTTCCTTGATGGGGCTGGTACATGTAAAGTTTTAGGGCAATCCTTCAAGTAGTTTAGGAGGAGTAGTAATAACAAACTTGTGCGAACAGATGGATGGATGATGGATGACAGGTGAACGACCATCCCACAAGCTCTTCTGGTCTATGACCAGTCAAACTAAAAACAAAAGATGCAATGCTACTGAAAACCCTAAGTCAAGCTCAGATTCTGTAGGTTGCTATTTGCTAGAGAAACATGTAGTCCTGAGATCGCTTGTCCGGCTGAGGTTTGCCTAATAGCCAAAATGCAAGAACAGCTGGCTGCGAACTCTTGTAGCCATTCAGAAAGAAATCTGGGTCAAATGGTGCTTTCTCTAGAAATTTCTTCCAATGAAGTTGATTAAAACTGTTTCATGGTTTCTCAAGTTTTTGTATCCTCATCCATAATTTGTGGCATTATCTGCATCATTTGTCCAATACTGAAAGGCTTATATGCAAGAATGCTCTCTGCCCAGCTGATCACATTCAATCACTCCCACTTTTCAAGTTGAGGTAACATGCACCAAAATGTATACAGATATACATACATTATGGAGAACACTGGTTTCAATTTTTTTAAAAATCCATAGTAATGGCAAAATATCTTTCAACTCTGAGAGTCTCTACCTAAATGTGAGGCAGCATATGAAGGTGAATGCACAAACGATATCTGGATGATTATAGTAAAATTGTTATCATGTTCAATTTTTTTTTCTCCAAAATTAATGTGGAGTTTTCAGACCCAGAACTTGTACAACTGTTGCAATTCTACTCTTGCTACTTACTTGGAAGTAATGTAAACTCATGAGACAGAAATTATAGGTCCAATGTCTCGTTTGAAAACTTTCACAATTTAGCATCAATATTACACAGTGCAAAAATTGGAAGTAGTTACCACCACCAGCTTCATAGCTATTTTGATCCTGAAATTTCAGGTTTGATTAAAGACAACGAAAATGGCAATATCTCTACTGTCATAAGCAACCATGATATCCTTCCTGGCCATATTATGTACCATGTATTAAGGGTAGTTATTGTGGCTAATGAGCCAGTTCTTCACTTGATAAACAACTAAAATCAAGAGTCCCATGAATAACACATTATATGCCCTCTCTGTGTTTAATAGTTCTGTATGTACAGCAGTTAACTTAAATTTCTGTGCAGAAACCATTTTTCTTCTTTCAAGCAACATGACCTTGACCACTGACCTTTTGACCCCAAACTCAAAAGGTATATTCCTCACTCTTCCTCACTCTACATGCAAGCCATTCACAAAGCTGGATCCAAGTCTCTGACATAGAATTAATATTATTGTGTGAAAATAAATTTCCTTCTTTTAGTCACAGTGACCATGACCTTTTAGAGCCTATTCAACAGGACTCTTCTGAAACCCAAGTGAAGCTATCCACAAAGTTTGGTAACTGCTGATAGTGGAGAACTTTATGGTGCAAGCCATCCAATATTTGGTAACTGTACATGATGGACAACTCAAGTCATTGTATGGAAGCAAAATTGGTAACA
This sequence comes from Megalonaias nervosa, assembly GCA_016617855.1. Classification (NCBI taxonomy): domain Eukaryota; kingdom Metazoa; phylum Mollusca; class Bivalvia; order Unionida; family Unionidae; genus Megalonaias; species Megalonaias nervosa. Next base: position 2,791 of record JAECUM010003651.1, on the reverse strand, counting down.
GACATACATATTGACAGATTATGATATAAAACATAACATAATATGCTTCACTGTATGGAGGGTATATAACTATAAAAAAGAAAAACAGTAGGACAACTAAATTGTCATATTTAGTTTAGAACTGTAGCATACTAATCACACTGGTTCATAACACAGATTATATATTACTACTCATCTGTGGTATTTAGCATTTTGAGGTTGGTATGCCACATATACCACTATGGAGACTCTCACTATTGTAATGATTGACCAACAGACATGAATTTCTATACTGAAAATACATGCATTATTTCACAATTCATTTCAAAATCTTTTTTTTTGTTTGTCTTTTGTTTTCTTCTTTTTTTTAACACCAAAATGAAATCTGATTTCATTTGTAGGGTAGATTTTATTTGATCACTGATTATATAGCAGAGGATTAAAGGTGAGTGCACTGTATTTGATGGCTCAAGGACAAAATCTGTACAGACCAAATGGCCTTTTTATGCCAAGATGCTTAGTTAATGCTTTGATGAATATTTTTTTTTTAGTAATGGCAGGAAGTTTGATGCCAGATTTGCATCATTCATTTGTACAAACTTTAAAGGCTTTTGTAACAGGATTTTCTCTTGCCAAATTCAACTGAAATTTGTCCTGTGGTTTTCAGAAGCAGTACCAAATAGCAATTTCTGATGGATGCATGGTAACACAGGGCCATATCATACACATACATGGAGTTATGGCCAGGAAAGCTACTATGATGTGGATTTGGGGTTGGTTTTGTATCATATGCAGGTGGATTCTAATAGATACTTGCTTTTTAAGTTTATCCCTTTTATTGGTGATGTAAATAAACAAATAAACCATTCTTAAGTGATAGAAATACTTTTAAAAAAATGAAGTCCACTGTCAATGACTGTACACTGCACAATGGTCCCTCCATTTTAAGGCTGTACCTTTTTGCACAATATGGTATAGTGGTCCCTCCTTTATTATAACATCCCTTCTGCACAATATAGTTCAGTGGGTCCATGATCCCTCATTATAAAGCTACCCTTTCTGCACAATATGATACAGTGGTTCATCCTTTATAAAGCTACCCTTTTTGCACAATATGATACAGTGGGTCATCCTTTATAAAGCCACCCTTTTTGCACAATATGATACAGTGGGTCCTCCTTTATAAAGCTACCCTTTTTGCACAATATGATACAGTGGGTCATCCTTTATAAAGCTACCCTTTCTGCACAATATGGTAGTGGGTCCTGTTTTAAAAAAACACCCCTTCTGCACGATGTGGAGCAATTGGTCTTCTCTTAAAAAGCTACTCAATCCACACAATATGGTCCAGTGGTCTCTCATTTATAATGTCACCCTTTCAGTACACAACAGAACAACAGAGCACTTTGTCCAGCCTGTATCTCATGCAATAAACTATGGCATATGACTATCAAATTCTTAGTACTGCTGCTGCCACTCCTGTTGCCATCATTGGCAATTGTTAAATGTGTCCATCATCTAATGGAGGCATGACAAAACTCAAAAGTAAACACCTTTTTCGCCTTCAAAACACAGTCTAATCACATTTATCTGGTATCTGCTTTTGCTTTAATAAAGCGCCACAATTAGTTTTTAAATGTCGTTATCCAATATACTTAGTGTGAACAGTTTGTGCTGGATAGCAAAATTAGAATCAATGAACTAGTTTTTAGTCCGGAAGTTTTAGGCTCAGCACAATAAAAGAATTTTGACTTACTCGCTTTCCATTTCTGCTACTGTGCACTTGTATTGGGCGGTAGAAAATAAACATATGTCAGCAAACTGGCGCACTGTGTGGAAAAGATGCAGGCAAAAATAAAACAGTGAAGTAAGATACCATATATAATCACTAGTAAGTTGAATCCAAGTGCAAACCTGCAGACCCAGATCTGCCATTGCATAAAACATCAGCAGATCTGGCTCAATGATTTTGTGAGGAGTAAACAGTAGAACTAATATAGACCCTAATCTGCCAGACATGCTATGGCAGATCACGGTCTATGCTGTTTGCAGTTGGACTCCACTTGTACGCTAGTATATATGATAATAAGGAAATATATGAGGTGAAAATAACTTAAACAAGTACTACAACAAAGGATATATGTGAATATATGCCTATAAATTATACAATGTGCTCATAATTTCAAAAAATTCCAGCACAGTAGAACTGCAACTGGCTTTACATTATCCACAAAAATACAAGACAACTCATCTGTCAGCCATGTAGCTTTTCTTCCACTTATTTTTTTAAAATAATTTTTCAAAAAGTTAACACAAGTCTAACTGTTTCATACAGCTGCAAAACATACTTTATTTTGATAAATCCATTTCTCTAAGGCATCCAATTATTACCAATGGTAAAATCTTCAAACAATTATGATACAAATTTCATATAATTAGTGATATTCACTGGAAAATTACCAAGTATATTGAACATTTTTTTATTTCAGAAGATTCTGTTAAAAAAATAAAATCACTGTTGTAACAAGTTTAACACAAAACGGAAACAAACAAAAGTACCCTGAATGACACATTATGTGCTTGTCCCTTTTAAATGGCCTATAATGTAGCAACTGGAATATATGGTTGACTACTGACATTATTCACTAGTTTTGGTGACAATGATCATTTAACCCAACTATCAGTTAGCCCTTCCTTGCCTAAAAGACAAAGAGAACACATTTCTTTCCAAAATCTGTGAGAACTCATCAAAACTTGGGGCAAACCTTTTCACAGTGACTCTGACAACTGACTTTGACCTTTTTCAGGTTAC